>SNQJ01S0037699.1:32507-69103 GCA_010110895.2 Picea sitchensis
TTCATCTTCAGAAGACTTTTCAACAAGAATCCATCATGTATTCTGTAAATTTAATCTTGATGACATGTCATTTGTACTAAATCTCCTCTATGATGCTTGCATCCCTTTCATCTAGTCACATTCAATAGCGAATGATGAATCGATTGCAAATCCTACCACTCAATTGTGAGAAGGATTTTGTTCGGAGGATGAAAGGTATCCATCCGAAAATTTTGAACAAGCAAGGGAGGTAGAATCTATTAAAAATGTTCTTACTGACAATCAAATTGGTTTTTCCTCTGAATCATTGTATACTCACTCCTCGACCATCGTGGAAGAAGATTTGATGTTGGGTCAAGATGAATGTCCACATTATTCTAACCCTTTCCCTAATCAACACTTAAATTTTGTTATTGAATAACACTTAGGTGACGAAAATGATCTTAAGCATTCTAGCATTCCAATGAAAATGATTAGAGATGTAGATCTGCAATTGGAAGAAGAAACCTTAAACCCTCATCTACAAATCATACCTTATCCACAAGAAAGATAAGATGTTTTTCATGAAAATTTTGAATTATCTATCATACAGGAGGCAAATTTAGATGATCGTATTATGTTGAAGGATTTAACACCAAAAGAGAGTGAAAGTATTAAGGCAAGTGAATATGAATGTCTTGAGAATACCATTGTTAATTATCATAGCTCAAGAGAATATTTTCACGTGCTCATTTCTAATTCATTTTACTCTTTATATCCCGATCTCTTCTTAGATNATGCATAAACCTGTAACTCAACCTATAATCAACCTGTACCATAAACAAGTGCATCAATCTTGCACCAAGCTGTAACTCAGGCTTAAAAACTTTCTTAACTTTAATAACAAGAGACTATCATTTTCATCAAACTTTACTTTAGTCTCACATGACTAGTTTTGGATTAGTCAACAACCCTAACCTAAAATAATCATAACTATGTGCTTGTAATGAATAAAGATCTGAAAATAGTACACAATGTTCTTCAATGTTTTTTATGCAATTCATTCACATGTCACTACTTGGAACCTCTCAGAAAAGGATTTATAGAAAAAATGGCATACCTTGTTGAATTCAGGCTTACTCTAGAGAACGAACTTGTAGAGTGTGCCCCACATGGAATATTTGTTGTGTGGATCTGAAATTTTTTACACAGAATACTCCAACAATACAACGACCCACAAGCTAAAATTCGTACCACAGATACTTGTATATGTTTCCTCAATGGCCTTACAATTTCATGGTTTGAATCATTCTAGAAGAAAATTTATTGTGAAAATGGTGAGATGACCTGTAAATAACATACCTTAAAAAGCATCATCAAAATAATTTATCCTCCTTTGAATTTTGAATTTCTTTACTTCACCTTCCCTTTGAAATTTGGCTTAGATATCCTTTGGTTACCTCAGTCATATGTAGATATTCAATATTCTCAAGTGTGATTAAAATGAGGGAGGCTTTCCTCTTATTTATACTCTCCAAGTAGCTTCGTTAGAAGCATATTCTAGGCCACTTTGTACACATAGTCACCTATGTCCAACTTTTCCCAATTTTTCACTTGTCCATGTATCCAATAGCCACTTGAACACTTAACCCATTTTCCTCATTTTATGGTTAAAATTCTTATCACCACTTTCCATAATTAGAAATCTCTCCATTTACTTTATTATTTAAATAATACTCCTTGATGTTGTCACTTCACATTATTATTTAAATAATCTTCTTTGATTTTGTCACTTCAGTTTATTATTTAAATAATCCTATTTGACTTTGTCACTTCACTTTATTATTTAAATAATCCTCTTTGACTTTTTTACTTTGACTTCTTTGACCTTTTGGGGTTTCAAGCCAAGCATATGAGGGTCCTTCAACTTCGTAGGGCCATAACTCTCAAACCGTGAGGACTTATGTGATGTTCTACATACCACTAGAAATGGCATGACATGTACTATCCATATAGAATATTATTACCTACAAATATATCAAAAATCATACCATTATACATCAAAAAAACTTGGTTCCATTAGCCAAACCTTTGTGCTACCGAAGTTCGCTACCAAACTTTCTTCAAGGGTTGACATCAATGACAACCAACCTAATTAATAAAAAATCTCCCCCTTTGGAATTGATGGCAACACTATGATGCAATACTAAAATTATATCACTCATGCTCCCCCTGAAACCATGCCTGCATCTCTTTGACCAATGCTCCCTCTAGAACCATGCCTTTGTCCTTTGCATCTGATAAATCTCTACCCCTTTTTCATCAATGGCAAAGGTATCTTTCCATTCGGGGATTCTCCCCCTAATTGACTCATCTAATCTCCCAACCTGAGTTGTCCTCTTTCTGGTGCTTCCTCATGTACATCTAAGACATATAAGATATCATTCAAAAACATTCATTTTGGAGTAGAAATAACTCTGATTCTCTGGCGAAGATACTCAAAGGCTTCCCGTGGAAGCGATTTTATAAATATGTATTCCACTTGTTATTTTATGCCCACATATTCAACTCTAATGTTCTTTTCTGCAACCTGTTCCTGTAGAAAGTGATACTTGATTGGAAGGTGCTTCATCTTGGAGTGCATCACCGAGTTCTTTGAGATACCGATGGTGCTTGTATTATCACAATATATTGGAATGGGCTCATCATACTCAACCTGTATATCTGTCATAGTTTGTTTCATGCATAGAACCTATGTACAACATCTTGTTGCTGCAATATACTCTGTCTCAGCTATAGATAAAGATATTGATGATTGTTTCTTACTTAGCCATCATACTAAACACTCACCCAAGTAGAATGGTGCTCCACTGGTGCTTCGTCGGTCATCAATGCAACCTGCCTAATTTGCATCTGTGTAGGAAATAAATGATATATCCTTTCCTTTTGGATACCATAATCAAAACTCTTATGTTCCTTTGAGATATCTGAAAATCCTCTTCATTGATAATGCATGTGATTCCTTTGGTGCTGCTTGAAATCGTACCACCTGTCCAACTGCCTGCATTACATTTGGTTTGGTTGTTGTCACATATAGTAGGCTACCAATCATTGACCTGTATTTCCTCTGATCTGTAGAATTTGAATCATCATATTTGCTCAACTTGTAATTGGTTTGCATGGGAGTGATAACTGGTTTTCAATCTTCCATTCTGAACCTCTCTAGCATTTCTCTGATATACTTGGTTTGAGAAATAAAAATTCATTGGTTGCTTTGACGTATCTGAAGACCCAAAAAGATAGATAGTTCTCCAGGTAATGACATTTCAAATTCATTCTGCATGTCCTTTGCAAATTTCTGGCTTAACCTGTCATCAGTGCTTCCAAAAATAATATCATCAACATAAACTTAAATTAATAAAATACTATATTGAATTACCTTGATGTAGAGGTTGTTGTCTGCACTTCCTTTTCTTAACCCTTCCTACTGTAGATATTTATTCAGTCTAGAGTACCATGCTCTAGGAGCATGTTTTAGACCATACAAGGCCTTCTTTAATTTACACACATAATATGCGTTCTTTGACAACTGAAATACTTCTGGTTGTTCAATGTAGACTTCTTCTTCAAGTTCCCCATTTAGAAAAGGTGATTTTACATCCATATGATACACTTTAATATTTTTGGAGCATGCATAAGCTAAAAGAAATCAGAGTGCTTCCATTCTGGCAACTGGAGAAAATGTCTCTTCAAAGTCGATTCCTTCAACCCCTGCAAATCCTTTACATACCAATCTATCTTTGTTCCTTGTAACTTGTCCATATTCATTCAATTTATTCCTGTATACCCACTTTGTGCTGATCAAGTTCTTATCCTTTGGTCTTGGAACCAATTCCCAAGTGTCATTTTTCTCTATTCATCCAATTCTTCATCCATGGCCTTATTCCAAAATTCATCTGTGCTGGCCTCTTCAAAACAGGTTGGTTCAATCGTAGATGAGAGTGCTAGGTGCATTTTTTCTGATGAACAGATTCTTCTTCTAGTCTCAACTCCTGCATCTTTGTTTTCAATAATCCGATTTGAAGGATTATTCTTTTGTACTCGTATGCTAGGTTTCTTTGGAGGCACTTGCTGAAATTGCTCTTCTACTTCTGTTAGATCCTCTTCATATTCCCCTTCTACTTCTTTTTTATCTTTTGATTCTTCTTCGTAAAGTTGTTCCATTGATTCATTTTCTTCTTCCTTTAATTCTTTTCTACCTATTTCATCAATTGTTACGTTGATTCTTTCGACAACTTTGTTCAATCTCAGGTTGTAACACTTGTATTATTTCCTTGTACTTGAGTAACCAACAAGTACTCCTTTGTCCACACGAGAGTCAAACTTTCTCATTCTTCCATCTTCTCTTTTGATGTATCATATTCTTCCAAAAACTATGAAGTGAATCACATTTGTTGGTCTTCCTTTCCATAGCTCGTATGGATTTTTCTCAATGTTGTTTCAGATCATTACTCTATTTTGAATGTGAATAGTTGTATGCACTACATATGTCCAAAATATATCTATCAATTTGGAATCCATTAGCATTGTTCAAGCCATTTCATGTACTTTCCTATTCTTTCTTTCAACAACTCCATTATGTTGAGGTGTCCTAGCAATGAAGAATTTCATTTTTATTCCATGCCTACTGTAGTAGTCCATAAATTTCTTTGAAGTGAAGTCTCCTCCATTATCAGATCTCAAGCATTTGATTTTGAATCCATTTCATTTTCAACCATTTTTTTGTAGTCCTTGAAGTTTTCAAAATATTTTGACTTATTCTTGAGAAAGCAAACTACAGTCATTCTTGTATAATCATCAACTAATGACATAAATTATTTCTCATCTTTTAAACCCTTTGTTGTAGTTGGTCCAACTAGATCAGTATGCACAATTTCTAGTGGTCTTGTCATTGAATATTCTTTTGATTTAAACTTGGTATTTGTTTTCTTTCCTTGTTGACAATACTTGCATAGAGTGTTGGTTGGTTTCGTGATTTGGGGCATTTCTCTAACTGCTTCCCTTTTGTTGATTTTGACAAGGTTATCAAAATGTATGTGACCCATTCTTATGTGCAATATCCAACTTTCATCTTCCTTTCCTAGGCAACACTTTTCATTTCCAATTTCACTTTATACATATATGTTGCTTGAATTTCTCGCAATTGTTGCAATCAATTTTCCTGAACCTTCTTTTCTTATCTCACACTTTTTTGAATCGAAAGTAACTTTATGACCTTGGTCACAAATTTGAATCACGCTTAGAATATTATGTTTCATATCTTCTACTAGTAGAACATTTTATGCCTTGGTATTCTTGTTCCCAATTCTGACTGTGCCTTTTCCAATGATTTTAGCTGAATCATCATTTCTGAAGGAGATTGATCCATCTCTTTCATTTCTTAATGTAAGAAACTTGTCTCTATCACCCGCCATGTGTTTTAAACAACCATTGTCAACATAGTAACCATGTTTCTTCTGCTTAGCTTGTAGAGAAAGTGTGCATTCTTCATTGCTATACTGATTTTGATTTCTTATTCATGTCCTTTTCTGAGGTTCTTGTCTGTGACTGTTGTTGTTCTGTTGTGGTTCTCTATGAGGGGTTGTCATTCTGTAATATTTGGCCATGTGTCCAAAGTTGTTACATTTGTAGCATTCCACTTCAGTGCTCAAAGATTCAAACCTGTTGTAACTTCTTCTCCATGTTTCACTAAGCCTTCTTGGATAATCCTTTTGTGTATGAATTTCAAAGTTGTTTATGTTCTTGTTGTTAGCTTTGCAATTAACAACTTTATGTCCAAAATTATTACATGCATAACATAAACCAAAAAAGATATTTTGATACCTGGGAGTTAAATATATTCTGAAAGGAGGTACTCTTATGAATCCTTCTTCTTCCTGAGGCCTATCTGTTTTTGTCAGTCGTTGATTATGAAATCGAAATCTTCTCGGTGCAAGAGTTTCCTTGTAATTTTCTTTTTATAGATTCTTATCCCCTTTGATTGTTTCTACATAGATTTTTGGATATGTTTCTTGTTCTGTTGATTTGGATCTTGACCCCTTTTCTTTCTGATTGTATCCAAGTCCAGACTTGTCATGATGAGGTTTTTGACTGCTGATAATGTCACTCAAAACTTTTGAGTTGTTCTGCATATTTTTCTTTTGAACATCCTTTCTTAATGTGACAATTTCTTCTTCCAAATTTCCAATGATCATGTCTCTTCCTTCTAGTTGTTCTTTAAGTGTTTTTTCGATTATTTTATCTTCTTCAATTTGAACCTTCAAGTTTGTGATCATTTGTTCTAGTTCATGAGTGTCTTTTTTCTTGTCTAGTTTCGCCTGTAGTTTCTTGTTTTTCTTCTTTTCTCTTCTGATAAATTCTACGGCACACAACAATTCTTATCAGTAGTCAACTTTTGCCTCTTCATATTATTCTTAGGCCTCTTCATATTCTTTTTCGGATTCTTCTTTATCAGAGTCTTCTACTTCCATGAATAGAAATATTTATGTCTCATTGTCACTAAATTCATCTTCATCTGATGATAAGATGTCTCTTCTTTGGTGCATAAGATTTTATTGAAAAATTTCTTTGTGGTTCTTTTTCCTTTATATGTTTGTTTTCTATTTGAGTAACCTTCATCATTTCTCTTTTTCTTATGAGGACATTTGTTATCAAAATGACCAATACCATCACAATTAAAAAAAATCAAAGGAAGATTACTTGTATACCTGTCGTTTGTTCCCTTGTTCAATATTCTGATAAAGTTGGCTACTTATTCATCATCTTCTAAGACGCCACTGCTGCTGTTATGTTCTTTTTATTTTTTCTTTCCCTTTTTCTTTGACCTTTTGGATGCTTTGAAATATACTTCTTTTATATCTGTATTTTTTTGTTTAGTTCTCATTTCATATGCTGTGAAGATTCCATGTAGTTCGTCCATTCTTATTGAGTTTAGATCTTCTCTTTATTCTAGTGCTGATATCTTAGGGTCAAATATCATAGGAAGAGATTTTAGTACCTTTTGAACAATTACAAATTCTTTGATTTCTTCTCCCAATCCTAAGATTGCATTTACTATTTCATCGACTCGTAAAAATCAAGCTGCAAAGTTCTCATCTTCCTTCATCTTTAGTTGTTCGAATCGACCTCTATAAGTTTGAAGCTTTGCTGCTTTGACTTTTGAATCTCCTTCATAAATATTTCGAAGTTTGTTCCAAATATCTTTAGCGGATTTACAATGTGCAACTTTGGTGAATATCGATTCTCCAAGACCATTCATAAGTGAATTTTTGGCTTTGGAATTATTCTGACCAAGTTTCATAGTTTTTTCATTTGTCGACATAACTGTTGGTGTTGTGTATCCATATACAATTGATTGTCAAATTTCAAATCCCCGTGCCTGTATAGATGTCTTCATCCTTATGCTCCAAAAGGCATACGTCTATCCATCAAACTGTTGTATTCCATTTTTATACATGTTGTTGCTCTCCATGATCTACCGTGGTTAAACTGATTTCTGAAGGAACCAGATCTGATTCCAATTGTTGGATTATTGAGAGGGGGGGTGAATCAGTAATAGAGCAATATAATCCCTTTTAACCATACAATGCAAGTATTATATCAATGTAACATTATCATCCAATATTTGCAAAGGAAATAAATAATGAACAAATGAACAATCATACACATACACAATACACTAGTGTTTTTATGTGGAAACCCAAAGTGGGAGAAAACCACAAAAAAACCAAAGCATACATCATTGTCACTAAGTACAGTGGAGGAAAAGTATATAAAAACCAATATTGTAAGCCATGAAGTAGTGTGGCTTTAGAAGTTTCTTGTAGGACTTCATCCGAGACATGATGCAAAAGGGATTTGTGAAGCTCATGTACACATCCACAAATGAGTAGCATCAGGAAGACATTCTCCCAGAGTGGTCATGTTGATTTGTTTGAGGAGAATGATACATTCACTCATAGGATTAGTCATGTTTATTTTGGCTAGTGGTGAATGGCCCAAGCGTAGTCTTTCTCCTTAGTCATGTTGATTCGAAAAGGAATGGAAAAGACTCGAGGTGTTGATGTTTCTCCAAGTGGCTGCATTGGGAAGACATTCTCCCAGATTAATAATTAATAATATAACTATTAATTATTAATAATATTATTAATATATAATAATAATAATAATAATAATAATTAGTTATTATATAATTATTAGAGACACAACCTTTCATGAATGGTCACCATATGTTCCTTTAGGTTCTCTATATATTTGGCACATTCATCATTATAATAATGAATTTCATATACAATATTATCCCATATAAGAAAATCAACAAATTCTTTGCATAGTGATCCTTGGCACAAATCCAACATAAAATCAACTTCTCCTCTTTCACAACGTCCATTTTCCTGGCATTATCTTCACTGCCCTTGGATGCCTTCATTTTTCCCTAGTCCTTCTTCTTTCCTTCCCTTGTTCTTGCTTCTCACCTTGGGCATCCTCACTATTCCTAGGACTTGTCTTGGGTTCACACCTAAAGTGCAACAATTTTTCCACTGTGGTGATGGTTGCTACAAGACTGCATGTTCTATCTTCGTAGCTCACTCTGCACCCATGGCTGTAGACCATTCATGAAGTGGAAAATTCTGTCTTCTTTGGACATGTATTTGATTTCCCACATGAGCTCCGTGAACTGCTTGATGTAGGCTTGGATCTTGCTAATGTGCTTGAGAGCCAACAACTGGTTTCTTGTGATCCATTCTTCGTTTCCTAGACCAAATTGTGTCTTCAAGTATACCTTTATCTCTGCCTAGTTTTTGATCTTCTCAACAAATCTCCCAACTGCCAAGTCGTCCACTCGATTTATCCACTAGATCTTAGTAGTTTCTCTCAAGAACATTGCTGCAATGTTCATCTTGGATTCTTCTAAACTTATGTTTAATTGCTCCAAGTAATAATCAATGTCCTAGTAGAATTTTCCAAGCAACTTAGCATTGTGAGTACCATCATATGGCTTAGGTTCCTTTATCTTGATCATCATCGGCATGAAAATAGAGGTTTGTTCGTTAGCCAAAGTTTGTTTCAATAATGTGATGGTGTCATCTTGATCCTTGAACTTCTATGTGACTGAGGCAAGTGTGTCCTCTACTACCTTGAGTATATCTTGAATGTCATCGATCAAGGTTTCAGTAATCACATTTGCATTTTTTTGGCACTCCTGAACATATTCATTAAACCCATGCTTCATCTTACCTATGTGAGTCTCCATCTAAACAACTTTCTCATCATAACGACACATTGTATCTGTCATTTGCTCAACAATATTCTCTAATATAACAAGTCAAACCTTCATTGAACTGGTCTTGGGATCCCTTTCAATGTCACTTCCATTTTCATGCAACCCATCCATGGATGGCCCTCCAAGTATCTTCACTGTACTTGCAAAGGGTTCATCCAAAGCACCTAAGAATTCTTTCCAAGACTTATTCAAAACTCTGTGATCAACTCTTCGATGAGTTATGCGACATGTTCTTTGATGATCTATGTGATCAGGTCTGCAAAAAGTCCTGCATCCACCCTCCTTTTCCAAGTGATGGATTCACCCAAATAAATCTATGCTTGGTCTACTCAAGGAATGTGCAAATACATGTTCACAAGTCATGTCTTTGTCCACAACTTGGTGCTTCACTTTCATCACAACCCACCAAGTCTCCACTCCATTTGTCTCTATGATGGGTCAGTCTACCTAACTAAACCCTAACCAAGCCTATGCCCAAACTGTCTTCACAACAAGTGTGCCCCACCACAACATTTGCAACTACAATAATGGTGAAGAGACAATTTTATTTGATACTACCTATCACGAAGGTGAGAATGTGGTGAAGAGCACCAAACTGTTTAACCAAACAAGCTCTGATACCATATGTCACGACCCCAAAGGACGCTTGTTTAGATCTTGTGATTTTTCACCTCCTGAGGGTGTGTGACATCAAAACGATTCTTACATGGCTACTTGGAAACCCCAAGAATACTTCATCTGGACTACACCTCTTCACCTAGAGCATACCCATACTCTATTCTAGGTTATGGGGGAGTCACACTCTAACTATGTGCAAATCACTTGTATACTTAGACAATCTTGTTAATAGTTTAACACTTACTGATTTAATCATATATCCAAGAACACAAGAAACCAAGAGAAAAATTGTGAAACAAACGAGAGACATATGCATAAATAGTGCATGTGACACAAACCATGCCTAACACCCATCTAAGTCTTTTTATTTTGAAAATATTACAATATGAGCACTATTATATCGGTTTCCAACTTGGGAAGAGTCAAATTACTCGCCTCACCTCACCAAGATACTCATACACAGATTCATCACACCAAGAATCTATGTTGAAATTTTTTTCATAGTCTCCTTCAGTTCTCCCCGGACATGTGACAAATCATAGAATTGTTGTCCCTTCGTTGCTGCAGACTTCACCAAGTTAACACAAACTTCGGTTCTGTCTCACACACACCTCCAATAGACCTACATTTCTATACTTCCCAAAAATATCCTAGTGCATCCCACCCTTGGCTACTTGTCTTCCATATTTGCAACTCTACCTCAGTTCTGCCTTGCCTCATAAATTTTCCGTAGGGTTTCCCTCTTATTGTTTCTCTCCAAAAACTTTCCTTCCTTGGTTGTGCACCATTTTACTCTTATAGGGACTCCATGGGTCACCAATTGGAAAGGTTTCATCCTTTAGGTGTGTCATTCCCCTTCATGAACCATCACACTCAAAAGAATTGTTATGCCCTTCATGGACTTGATGCACCCAAACGAGCATGTGCACCCATCAACCGTTGTGTCTCTTGAACCGAAATACCCCATCCTTGGTCGTTTTCTTCTTTCTTTGTGCTCTTCATTGTGTTGATCATAATGACTCCTCATGGGTGCATCGATGGGGTCATCCAACCTCTTCGGTGCGCCCATGTTTCCAAGGATAGACGAGTCCAATCCTTGGGCATGCTCCCAAGTTACCCTGACCTTGTCCACACACAACTCAAGTCTTTTTCAATTGTTCTCAGAAAATTAAGGTGTGTGCCCCCTTGGTGTCGTACATCACCATCATGCACCCAAGGTGCTCTTTCCCACACCCACATATCTTCCTTCACCCAACCGATCATGTTCCCCTTATGTTCTCTTTCATGACTCATCCCCAAGTCTTCCCAAATAATGCATGTGCTTGGTGGGTTTCATGAGAGACCTTACACTAACCATAACAAAATTAAAAGTACGACATATTTCCATTATAATCGTACAAAATTGAATTTTTATTTCCATGATTTTTCAAATAAAATATTAAGATTACATTTATTCTTAATAGGGTTAGAAATAGAGGCCAAGGACGTAGGCTCGATGCCAATAACGTACATTGCATATAGATAGGATCATATTCAACAATATATATGGTCAACATATAATGACCATATCTTGACAATTAGTTTGGACATTTCTTGCCCTTATCTTGGCCAGGTCATTAATTGGGTAGATTGCAGTTGTAGGTTGGTTTATGATCCAGATTTTATGAGAAGAATGAAATGACTATAGATTATTAACAGCTGCTTAATAGAAAATAATGGAGATACAGTAAAATTGGTTTTCTATTCAATAAGGAAATAAGCTGAAACTATAAAATGCAGCGGAAACAAGCTTGTTGGAATGGTGGTAGCTTGTCTTTGAGAAGAGATGTGATGGCTACGCTCATTCGCAAGAAGATGATTACAATCAGGATCTAAAGGCTTTTTTACAATAAATAGGAATTCCAAAAACCCTAGACATCCGAAAACTTAACCCTAGGAGATGAAGCGCTTGTTAGTATCCAGATACTAACATTTTCAATTTTCTCCTTGTTGCACGAATAGGGTTATTCCCGTAGCACTGAGAAGTGTTGTTCCTGAGCACCGGTATCATATATTCCAGAAGTAGTACTGAGCTCTTAACTTGCCTTGCTGGAGGAAGGTATAATAAAGGTGAAATTCCTTGTTCCATACACCTTCACAATGTTATTATGCCCTGATTCCACTTCATCAAGATAAATTGGCCTTTGCACTAGTAAAATGTGTTTAAAGCTAATATTAAAATTAATAATTATTCTAGAAAGTTATTGGCTGGGAGCCAATCTCCAACACCTCCAATCAACACACAAGTCAATCCAAAGCCTAGTGCTAAGCGCCAAGCCACATGAAGGATGAGCCACGAATCTATGTGCACAATGCTTGATCATCCAATTTGAAGGGCGCTGAATTTACCAGTTGTCAATGAAAAAATCCATGTGTCAAAAAAGTCAAGCACCTTCCATCAACATGACATATCTTTTTTGGGGACATCCAAGTGTTGGTCATGTGTTGGGGCAATTTTTATGATGGGGAAAATGAACTAATAGGCATACTTTCGAATGCTCGATTTCTTGAGTATCCAAGTGTTCTGTTCGAGCAGTGTTAACTCAAGGCATCATAAGAGAAAACCCGGCCAATTGTTGACAGTATGACCTATGGCACAGGTTGTGGATTTTCATATGGGGGAAATCGTGTTGCAGATGCAAGGACATGATCAACATCAATTAGAAAGATCTGGACTACTGTGATACTTTGTATGGTTTTCATGAGCGTGGAGGTGGTAGGTGGTATAAAAACTAACAGCCTGGAAATTCTAACCGATGCTACAAATTTATAAACAGATGTTGTTGGATTTGCAATTTCTTTGTTTTCAATAGGGGCATCGACAGATTCTCTAGTTGACCATCCAAATACAGGGTCATTTTCATATCCTCCAGATGCAGATTGAGCGTATCCATATTCAATGGTAGTAAGCATGAAAAAGAATCACCCTTTTGTTGTGTGATATTGCTATAGGTTATGATCGTATTACCTCAGTTATTGGTGTTGCCCATAAATGTGAGTCACTCATGATATGCAAGACAAAAAAGGAATTTAATTCTCTTTTATTTGTTTCTGCGATTTCCACGAACTTAGGGTTTGTAAATCCATGGTTTCAAACGACATTGTCAACATGAAAACAAAGTTTGAAGAAATTTATCTTGAGCTTAAGGCTAAGATTCTAAATGATTCTTCCTTCGATTACACCAAAGGCGCCCGTCAATAGGTCGAGAAGATGATGGACTACAGGGTGCCCAGAAGAAATCTGAACCATGGTTTTTCTGTAATAGACAACTACAGGCTATTGAAAGCACGAAAGGAAATATCAGAATATGAAGTATTTATTGGATGTGTGCTTGGTTGATGTATTGAATGGCTTCAAGCATATTTACTCATATTAGATGACATCATGGACAACTCTCACACTAGGCGTGGACACCCTTGATTGGTTCAGATTACCTAAGGTTGGCTTAATTACTGTTAATGATGGAATATTGCTTCATAACCACATATGCATAAACCATGGAAGATATTGTAGCCAGGGTGTGTCAGAGGGAATTCTCTCTTAAAACATGAGTGAGCCAAGGCAAAGATTTTTCCTCTTTTGATCGGTCATCTCTAAAGAGTATTCTCTTGACAGTAGCTGCTTCAGAATGCAGTAAAGGATTTTTGTGATATTGGTTAAATGCAGGTCCAAAAGATTTCTTACCTTCTCTTAATAAATTCCCCATTTCTGCATTCTATTCCATTTTTGTTGAAGATGACTATTCACCAAGTAGCCAAAGGTTACTGTTACAACATCCTCAACTCCTATGAAATCTATAGAGATGGAAATAATGAAGAACGGAAAATTATTTACCTACGGGAAAGGGGATGTTGATATTTGATTTCATATGTTGAGAAGAATGTCAGGTCAACAGGAGGAAAACACCATCCATTAAGAGCAGTCATGTTCATTATCTATCGATGGTATCCACAAGTAGCAAGATTCAAGTGTAGATCCATAGTTTTGATGCAAAGATACAAGTAACAAATTATTAATGGTAACATATTACATCTCGCAACATACTAGTTTGAAGATCCATATGTTCAGGAAAAGATCAACAATTCTTCAAGGCATGGATTAAGCAGTCAAATAATAGGATCAGATTTGGGACACTTGGCAACAATGAATTACCAATTAAAGTCCAACTCCAGATTCACAACAGGGGATTCAATCAGTGATTTTAGGTAGCAATTGAGAATTTAAGCTACAGTTGAGATTCTCAAGGAAAAAAATCAGCAGACAAATGACAAATCCATTAGCAACCTCAGCTATTCGAGACTTTTTCAACCAACTTTAGTTTTGCATTTGTTTCTATTAGATTTTGTTAGATTGAAGATTTTTATTTTACCAAAGACATTTTATTCAAGATAGGCTAGTAATATGCCTATTTAAGGAGCAAGTTGTAAGAGGCAAGAGGAGGGAGCTCGAGAGGGTAAGGCCTGAGAAGATATTAATGAAATAGCATCCAGTTTGAGTTATTGTAAGCTTGAGGGCATTGTATTTCTGTGATCGCTTCTGACATTGGAGATCTATGACATTTGTTTTTATCAGATCGTGATTTCTCTTGTCTAAACATCGTTTTTCCATCTTCCTTGTTTTACATTCTGTTTTTCATCTTACTTGAAGGAATTGCAGACATTAAGGATCAATGGCTACTCATGGATGATAGATTCCTGAGCGGTAAAGATTTTTCCATGACTGCCTATTATCCGTGTGTTTTGTTTCAAGTACCGTTGCATCCATTTGACAAAGAGAATCTTGGTTTGATGAGGTGTTCTACTTTCTGTTTATTCCCTATTCTTCTGCCCATTCACATATAAATGTCTTATCTGATATACAATTTGATTGCCTTCGATCAACGGGGTGTTTACTTGACTCCATGCCCAATGGTGTTTTTATTGATCTGCATTTAGCTTGTTTCTCTTATTTTTTCTCTTTCCATCTACCTGATCTACCTTCTTTCAAAACCCTAAACACATTCTTATTTATAAAATTATTGCAATAATTGAAGATGCACTAGGCTTGAACCTATAGCAGTCTAGGAATAACTTCTAGCACTAACATCTTATGGCATCATTGACGGTGATGAAGCCATGAATAAATCTTCCCTAGGAGAATGAAAACAATCAGATTCACTTCTTGATGGTGAACAAGAAGATGGCATGTGCTTGACTGCAGATCTTTCACCATGGTGACTCCACTATCTAAAGATTAATAGGCGACTCCACTGGATCCAATCATGGAAGCCATTTTGGATCAAAGGTTTTCTTTTTGTGAATTTTCAATTGTCATTGGTTTTCCAAACCCAATTCTTAGCAGAGTTGAATGGGAAGGTACCCTTCCTACATTTAAAGACGAAGATTGGGAGGTTTCGGCTGAGCATATGATAGATTTCCTTGAGTTTATTCATGAACGTCAGATTGTGCACGAGGATGTTCAGATCAAGATTTTTAGATACTCATTGAAGGGAGAAGCCCTGGAATGGTGCAGATATCTTCCAGTCATCAATATCAACTCTTTGAAAAGTTTTCATAATGCTTTCAATATATTTTGTAAAGAAAAATTTTCAGCTAAAAATCTTTTTGAAAATTATTGTGATGACTTTGATAAGCATATTCAACAGAAAGAAAATGTTTATTTTGATTGCAAGAATGAAAATCATGTTGTTGAGGAAGATTTTCTAGATCTAATTGATAATAGGAAATATGACTGCATAGTTGTGGATGCATTAGATGTTTTTTCCGACGCACCTGTTGTCTTAGATCTGAATGAAGAAATAGCTGAAGAAGAGGTCTTTCCTCAACTCCTTCAAGAGGATTCCTATGATATGTTGTTACATGTGATTAAAGAGGAAAATCAAGAGGCTGCTCATCAAGAACAGATATATGAGGCAACATATGGAAATGTTAGATTTGATCAACAGGTTTCTGAAAAAATTCTGCCCATTTGTCATGTATAGTCAGAACCAATTTATGACAACCATCTATTAGAAGGGGAAGTAAACATCAAGCAACAAGCAAAGGTAACCATGTTTGATTATCAATATAATTATTTATTCCATGATCTGATAGATATTTATATGGATTCATGCTTCTCAGAAGTTTTCAGCCTTGCAAAGTTTCTAATCAAAGAAAATGGTGGTTGTAAGTATGTGTTACAAGTTAAAATTTTGTTACACACAATGAAGTTTTCTTTGATCTTATTCTACATGCAAGAAGTTTTTATAGTAAGTTAGATGTTATCATGGTTTCATTGGAAGCATGATTTTACTTGATCAAGTGACAGTATAATCGGTTAGAAGTAGGGCAAGTAATAATCTCTATTCTTGAGCATTTGTTTTTATAGTTTGCACAGTGTAATCAGGTTTGCAGAGTTTGGTTTCAACGTTTTTTTAGAGTTTGAATAAGTTGTAGAAGTTTGGGCCTGATTTGAAATGCTATTGACGGACTCCATAACCCAATGAACTAGGCACAACATAGAAGAATGTGAATGTTTGCAGAGACAACACAGATGCACAAAGGAAAAGGAACAATGGTCTGCTTGTTCTTGATACCTCACAGGGAGAGGATCATCCCCCAAAAGGAGCCAATGTTAGTATCTAGATACTAACATTTTCAATTTTCTCGTTGTTGCAGGAATGTGGTTATTCCCGTAGCACCGAGAAGTGTTTTTCCTTAGCACCGATATAGTATATTCCAAAAGTAGTACTAAGATTTTAACTTTCCTCATTGGAGGAAGGTATAAGAAAGGTGGAAGTCCTTGTTTCATACGCCTTCACAGTGTTATTATTCCCTGATTCCACTTCATCAAGATAAATTGGCCTTTGCACTAGTAAAATTTGTTTAAAGATGATATTAAACTTAATAATTAGTCTAGCAAGTTATTGGTCGGGAGCCAATCTCCAACACCTGCAATCAACACACAAGTCAAGCCAAAGCCTAGTGCTAAGTGCTAAGCCACATGAAGGATGAGCCACGGATCTATGTGCAAAACGCTTGATCATCCATTTTGAGGGATGCCGATTTTACCAATTGTTAATGAAAAGATCCATGTGTCAACAAAGTCAAGCACCTGCCATCAAAATGACATAGCTTTGTTCTGGACATCCAAGTGTTGGTCATGTGTTGGGGCAATTTTTATGATGGGGAAAAGGAACTAATAGGCATACTTTCGAATGCTCAATTTCTTGAGTATCCAAGTGTTTTGTTTAAGCAATGTTAACTCAAGGAATCATAAGAGAAAACCAGGACAATTGTTGACAGTATGACCAGTGGCACAGGTTGTGGATTTTCAGATGGGGGAAATCATGGTGCATATGCAAGGACACGATCAACATCAATTAGAAATATTTGGACTGTTGTGATACTCTGTATGGTTTTCATGAGCATGGAGGTGGTAGGACGTATAAAAACTAACATCGTGGAAATTCTAACCGATGTTGAATATTTATAAAAAGATGTTGCTGGATTTGCAATTTCTTTGTTTGTAATAAAGGCATCGATAGATTCTTCATTTCACCATCCAGATACAGGGTCATTTTCATATCCTCCAGATGTAGATCAAGCATATCCATATTCAATGGCAGAAATCATGAAAAGGAAGCACCCTTTTGTTGTGCGATATTGCTACAGGTTATGATCATATTACCTCAACTTTTGGTGTTGCCCATAAATGTGAGTCACTCATGATCTGCAAGATGAAAAAGGCATTTAATTCTCTTTTATTTGTTTCTATGATCTCCATGAACTTAGGGTTTGTAAATCCATGGTTTCAAACGACATCGTCAACATGAAAACAAAGTTTGAAGAAATTTATCTTGAGCTTAAGGCTCAGATTCTGAACGATTCTACCTTCGATTACACCAAAGATGCCCGTCAATAGGTCACGAAGATGATGGAATACACGGTGCCCAGAAGAAAGCTGAACCATGGTCTATCTGTAATAGACAACTACAGGCTATTGAAAGCACGAAAGGAAATATCAGAAGATGAAGTCTTTCTTGGATGTGTGCTTGGTTGATGTATTGAATGGCTTCAAGCATATTTCCTCATATTAGATGACATCATGGACAACTCTCACACTAGGCGTGGAAACCTTTGATTGGTTTAGATTACCTAATGTTGGCTTAATTAATGTTAATGATGGAATATTGCTTCATAACCCCATATGCATAAACCAGTGAAGATATTCTAGCTAGGGCATGTCAGAGGGAAGTCTCTCTTAAAACGCGAGTGAGACAAGGAAAATATTTTCCCTGTTTTGATCGGTCATCTATAAAGAGTATTCTCTTGACAGTAGCTACTTCAGAATGCAGGAAAGGATTTTTGTGATATTGGTTAAGTGCAGGTCTAGAAGATTTCTTACTTTCTCTTACTAAATGCCCCATTTCTGCATTCTATTCCATTTTTGTTGAAGATGACTATTCACCAGGTAGCCAGAGGTTACTTTTATAACATCCTCAACTCCTATGAAATCTTCAGAGATGGAAATAATTAAGAACGAAAATTATTTACCTAAGAGAAAGGGGATGTTGATATTCGATTGCATATGTTGAGCAGAATGCCAAGTCAACAGGAGGAAAACAACATCCATTAAGAGTAGTCTTGTTCATTATCTATCGATGGTATCCACAAGTAGCAAGATTCAAGTGTAGATCCATAGTTTTGATGCAAAGATACAAGTGACAAATTATTAATGGTAACAGATTACATCTGGAAGCAGACTAGTTTGAAGACCCATATGTTCAGGAAAAGATTAACAGTTCTTCAAGGCATGAACTAAGCCATCAAATAATAGGATCAGATTTGGGACACTTGGCAACAATGAATTATCAATCAAAGTCCAACTCCAGATTCACAACAGGGGATTCAATCAGTGATTTTAGGTAGCAATTGGGCATTTAATCTACAGTTGAGATTCTCAAGGCAGAAAATCAGTAGACAAATGACAAATCCATTAGCAACCTCGGTTATTCAAAACTTTTGCAACCAACTTTAGTTTTGAGTTTGTTTCTATTAGATTTTGTTGGATTGAATATTTTTATTTTACCAAAGACATTTTATTCAAGAGAGGCTGGTAATATGCCTATTTAAGGAGCAAGTTGTAAGAGGCAAGAGGAGGGAACCCAAGAGGGTAAGGCCTGAGAAGATATTGATGAAATAACATCCAGTTTGAGTTATTGTAACACTGAGGGCATTTAATTTCTGTGATCGCTTCTGACATTGGAGATCTATGACATTTGTTTTTATTAGATCGTGATTTCTCTCGTCTAAACATTGTTTTTCCATCTTCCTTGTTTTACATTCTGTTTTTTGTCTTACATGAAGGAATTGCAGACATTGAGAATCAATGGCTTCTCATGAATGATAGATTCCCAAGTGGTAAAGATTTTTCCGTGACTGCCTATTATCCATGTGTTTTGTTTCAAGTACCATTGCATTCATTTGACAAAGAGAATCTTGGTTTGATGAGGTGTTCCACTTTTCGTTTATTCCCTATTCTTCTACCCATTCACATATAAACATCTTATCTGATATACAATTTGATTGCCTTCTGTCAACATGGTGTTTACTTGACTCCATGCCCAATGGTGTTTTTATTGATCTGGATTTAGCCTGTTTCTCTTATTTTTTCTCTTTCCATCTACCTGATCCGCTTTCTTTCAAAACCCAAAACATATCCTTATTTATAAAATTATTGCAATAATTGAATATGCACTAGGATTGACCCTATAGAATTCTAGGGACAACTTCTAGCACTAACAATGCCAAAAGTCATGTGGGCCCCGTTTGGGTAAGTTAGTACATCAACTTCCCAGGGTCGTAACTTTTGCATACGATCTTCGTTTTAGGCGCATTATAGCCTGTTTGGAAAGGTATCATCGAGAAGATTCATTCTAGGGGAAAAATGGATGTGGCAATATCAAAGGAACTTCCATATTGCTCCCCGTTTTCCCAAAAAATGTCGTTTAGGGCCTCAAAATGGCTCCAGAAGTTTTAGGACCCAAAAACTACTAAAAATAATAAATTACCAAAATTGCAAAAAACTGTTTTCAGCCAGTTGGAAAAGGTGGGTGGCCACTGAGATGCACCTGGATCAATCCTCCCTCATTAGGAATAAATGGTATCCATTGCGTTGAGTTCCCCAATTAGATGAGGAAATTTCTGCTGAATTTGGCCCTGGGTGAGCCACTTGCCTTGGTGTAGGAGTTGCCCTGCTTTGATGACTCGATAAAGATGGATCCTTTGTTGTCGAGTTACCTTGATATTTGTGTCCACAATCTGATCACAAGATGCCTATTGTATGTAGTCGGGGTTGAACTCTGTTGGTGTTAATTGTTTTTCTACTTCTGAGGTGTCCAATAATGGTGGGAAATAAGGGCGAAGGAGATCCATGTTGAACATTGGATGCAGGCCAAGGAAAGGAGGAATGTTTAGCTTAGAAGCATTGTCCCCCATGGCCTTGGTGATGGTGTATGGCCCATAACGGAGTGGGTGAAGCTTTCTATGGGGTCCTTGTTGGGCCCCAACAACACTCTTCTTTATTTTTAATCAAAATCTAGGGTCCCTCGAAATTTTACTTGGATTTTTTTGTTTTTTTCCCTTTGACTTGATTGGATTAGTATTGGTTTTCTTTGTTTAGAGGTTGGTTTGATTTTATATTCTTTTATTTATTTGGTTTGGGTTTCATGAAATTCAAATTCCATTATGTTTTTCTTTCTACTAAGTTTCGATGTTGATGGACGAGCTTCATAATTTGGGAGTTTTTTATTACCTCTTCCTTATTGAATTTATCTGATATGAGAATGGCTTGATTGAAGACTTGGAATAATAACAATGATTTTACAAGAAGAACGTTTACTGTGACACATCGTTTCTATGACATTTGTTCACATTTTATCAATTTTGAATGAGCGAGAGACGAACATAGAAATCTTAATTTAAACGAAAACCTTAATTTCTATCAACTTTTACATTCATTTAAATTATGATTATGTTTTCGTCTTTTGCTCATTAACAATAATTTTCACAAAATCATTGGTAGGTTTAATTAATTAAATTATTTTGTTAGTTTGCATTTCATTTCTAAATAAAAATAAAATAATAATAAAAAAGAATTCTCTATCATTTGTTTGATTTTGTGAAAACCCAAAATTAATATTTTTCTCCTCTCCATCAACTTGAAGCTTCTAGAATTTCAAGATCATATTTGAAAGGAAAATATAAACAATGTTTGTTTAGAACTTATAGTTAGTTTAAATTCATTTTTGATTTCACTGTTCTAGATTTTTTTTTATTCACAATTTTTAAGTTATTAATTTATCTTTCTTTTTGTTTCATAGGTTTCTATTATCAATTATTTGGTACGGATATAATCATGGCTTGATTTTATTATCTAAATACCTTCAAGATAATTGATCCAAAAATAATATTGGATTGCTGCAAATAAATTATGAACAACAATAGATAAGATTTGGAAATACATTCAAGAACACACAAATGATTTTGTGGGACTTGTTTCAGCCAAACTGTAAGGAATCTGAAGAAACAGTTGAAAACCCATCTCCAAAATGGACCCATTTAGCTTACACATTGGAATTTTCCCAAACAAATGCATGATTTGAGAGATATTTGTGTTTCTTTACGAGGCAAATTTCAGGTGGCGGAAATTATTAGTGACGCCCATACTGTTCATTCATTGTATAAAGATATGAGAAAGTTCAGAGCCATGGGATCCAAGAAATTGAGAGGAGTATTTTTATCCTTTCTCTTTTGTATATTATTTATTTTGTAAACTTTTTTTTTGTTTTCAAATAGAGTAACGAATGGTTGGAATCTTTGGAAGAATGGACAAGTTTTCAAAGAAGAATATGGAATTCTAGGTTGCTTAATGGCTTTTGTCCTGTGAGTAAAATGGTTTTATTTTCATTATAATATCTTCATATTCTTTGAATAATTGATTATGCATTGATTTAAATTAGTTTTAGTCTGTTTTATCTTATCAATACATGGTTAATTTCCATCCCGGATGGGGTGATAGAAGCATAAGCGGCCTCGTGGAAGAATTCCGGGATGGGAGTTATTAGACCCACATTGGCCCACATCAACTTCATACATTAACGAGCCATGCGCTGGAGCATTCAAGGGGCGAGAACCCCTCATAAGTGAAATTACCGGTATTTACAGGTTGGTTTAATGGCCCAGTTGTGGGAGGAGGGTTGTGCCCTGTACTTTGTCTCAGCGATCTTTATTAGTCCAATGGATTTGTAGCATTGCAAGCCCTCGAGGCACCTCGGTGCAGAGTATTAGATAGACTCTCTCATACTAGAACTCCGCTAAGGCTTACTGGCTTATTACCCGCGGATCGGGCGGAGGAATTCTGGCGGCGAAGGCGGCTTGGTATCATGCGCAATGGCAGCGGAAGCACAAAGGAAACTTTTGAAAGAGCCATGGTAATGGCCACTAGAAGACGCAGAAAGAAGCTCAGGAGGCCTCCAAGTGCGTTCGATGAGCAGAAGACTCCGGTAGTAGGCTCGGACATACAGTTGGCACACACCTTGCTCGACGTGCCGGCTAATTGGCACCCGAGCATGTCCTTTAGCTTGGCCGACCCTTCGCAACTGGCAGACCTCGGACATACAGTTGGCACACACCTTGCTCGACGTGCCGGCTAATTGGCACCCGAGCATGTCCTTTAGCTTGGCCGACCCTTCGCAACTGGCAGACGACCTCCCAGGAGAGGAAAGGCCCTGCACACCATGCTAAGTGGTGGAAGAACTACCTCCCAAGCCCACCAGGGTAGAAGAAATACGCAATGAGCAGAGCGGAAAAGAGGCCACCACAGCGGAAGGCGCGGACAACACCTGCCCTGAGCAGCACACTTCAGGGGACTGGGACCTTCTCAGTCTCCTCTTCGAGACAAGAAAGCTCCTCGAAGACCAGGTTTTCCGTATGGCAAGACTAGAGCAGAGTCTTGATATGTTCTATGCAGCGCATTCGAGGGCCGCACCGAAGAAGCAGTGCCCGACCTGCGCCAGAGTCTACGCCTTTCCTGCTCGTTGGAGGCACTCAGCAATGGGCGACGACACTCACCAGGGTTCAGAGGTTATATGATTTGCAATCCCAGACTTTGTTTATGGCATAGCTATTTCAGTTTTAGTATAAAGCTAGTAAATTACAGTTGTCTCTTAGCACTAGGCAATAGCACCAGTTTTTGGACTCTGACTGCGCGTCCCGGTTTCCTTCGGGCGGGGCGTGGCAGAAACATCTTGGAAGAATTTTGTTCACTCTGTAAACAGGATAACACTTGGACTGGAGTGCCCAGCTGTCCCGGTTTCCTGCTTAGGAGGGACAGCTGGCCTCCCCTGCAACTTTGTTTTTTGCCGATATGAATATAACAGGATCCACCCCTTTATTTACAAAAAAAAAAATACATGGTTAATTGCTATCATTTATATATTCATTTTTCAATCTTTAAGAGTCTATTATCCCAAAAATTCTTCCTGGACCATATGATGAACATATTTTGTTGAAACTTATGAGAAAGCAGTTTACTCTTTGGCTTCCGTCCTGTGTAGACTTTGTAGTGTTTTTTCATTATCTTCTCATGTAATTTCTTGATGTAAAATGTTATTTGTGTCGAATTAGCTTCAGTCAGTTCTACACATAATATTTTATATCATGCTTTTCTTTATGTTGTTCATTATCTTTTGGTTTAGTTTATATCTGTGACTGATCATCTATTCAAGTATTTTGAGTTTACATCTGATGGTAGATAGATGGTAACACCATTCGTTAGAATTAGAATGTATTTCATTTTTAGTTGTTGTACATTTCAAGGTCACACGATATATAATTATTTGTCTTTCTATCATTATAAACTCGCTCCAGAATATGAAACACTTCCTTGAATTTCTTCAGGAAGTATTATGCTTTATTTTGTCATAGGTTTAAACTTGACACAGGTTAAGAGGATCTCATACAATTACAAAAAGATGAATTTATCTTAGTACTGATGAGTGAGAGGTTAGTAGGTGCATTGCTTTATTTTATTTAGATTTGTTTATATATGAATGAGACGATGATTGCATTAATTAGCTTCGACTGTTTTTGTGTCATTGTTTCAATCGTATTCATTTAGTATTTATTTCTTTAAAATATTTAAAACATAAAAAAAAATTGTTTAGATCTTGTTCAAAAACTTAATTAAACAATCACTTTCGCAAGATTTTATTTTAAACCTTGTAAACTTGTTCATAATAATTGTATATTAACGCTACTAGATAAACATTTGTAATTAGTGTATCGATTGTTAAAGTTATGGATTTAGAGTAGTTTATTTCCTTTTATTGTTTTAGGACCCTGGTTGGCTAATAGAGCCATTAAAACCGTCAGGTTAGATCATACCAAACGACTTGGGTTAATTAGAAAATCTCGGTCTGGATCTATCCTTCCAGTTGATGGTGTGCCACTTATGCCCGTCAACAAATGGCACTAAAAGGAGGGCCAAGGTAAATTTAATGATTAAATGTTTTACCACTTAGCCTTTCATAATTCCATATTTATAAATTTTTCTTCTGTGTCATCTTCAAATGCACTAGAATTCATGCCAGACCGACAAGATGGCCTTGTAGGAGTCTTTGTTTTGAATTTATTTAATTTCCCATGGCTCCACAAATCATTGTGTTGGAATATGCTTTCCACTTCTCATTACCTGATATTCCCAAAAAGACAGTCTCTCTCTTGTCCAAACTCACATTTGATGGTGAAGGGAATGTATCTGCAAAAGACCATCTTAACAAGTTTTGGTGTAAATGCATCAAGCATGATATTTCTTATTTAAATGTTTTATGCAGATTGTTCTCTTTTACTTTTAGGGGTCAGATTAAAAATTGGTTTCAGTCTTTTCCAGCATATCATATTATTGATTGGTTTCAATTTGTAGAGGAATTTTTAGATTCTTTTGAAATCTATGATTACAATCGAGTATGTGAAGAATATCAGGCTCTACTAATCAATGATGATTCATCTCCAGAATGATTTTCAACAAGAATCCATCATGTTCTCTGTAAATTTAATCTTGATGACATGTCATTTGTACTAAATCTCCTCTCTGATGCTTTTGCCCCTTTCATCTAGTCATATTCAATCATGAATGATGAATCAGTTACAAATCCTAACACCCAATTGCAAGATGAATTTTGTTTGCAAGATGAGAGGAATCCATCAGAAAACATTTAACAAGCAAGGGAGGTAGAATCTATTGAAAATGTTCTCACTGACAATCAATTTTTTTTTCCTTCTGAACCCTTGCATCTTCAATCCTCAACTATTGTGGAAGGAGATTTTATTGTGGGTCTAGGTATATGTCCATATTTTTCTAAATCTTTCTCTAATCAATACTTAGATTCAATTATTGAAGAACACTTTGGGGATGAAAATGATCTTAATCGTTCTAACATTCCAATGAAACAGATTAGAGACATAGATCTATAATTTGAAGAAGAAACCTTAAACCTTCATCCACAAATCATACCTTATCCACATTAAAGATTAGATGTTTTTCATGAAAGTTTTGAATTGTCTATCATCCAGGAGGAAAATTTAGATGATTGTATTATGTTGAAGGATTTATCACCAAAATAGAGTGAAAGTATTAAGGCAAGTGAAGATGAATGTCTTGAGAATACCATTGTTAATTATCATAGCTCAATAGAATCTTTTCATGTGCTCATTTATAATTCATTTTACTCTTTATATCCCGATCTCTTCTTAGATTCTGGTGTGCATGGTATTTTTCCCATGATATCGTATTCTTTTCCATCACAATCTAATCTTTCCGATATGTCAATATTTAGTGAAATTAATTTCAAACATAAAATTTATGAATTTGAATTTGACGCTCTTTCACTTTCATCACTCACGTAGGAAAAATATATGTCGCAAGATGATTCTACACAATTTATTTTTGAAAAAGACAATGCATTAATTATGGAGATCGAAGATTCCATACTTCATATTCATTCATTGATTAGATTAAACTCTCATGATTCTACTACACATTTGGAACCAATTCATCTCATGAAAAGGAATACTCAAACCAACAATTTGATTTTTATAATGAATCCTCATACGATGTGTTTATCAATTGTAGATCTAACTCATCAAAGTGATAATTTGGATTATGAGTTTCATGATAGGATTGAAGATTGGCTTCATAATTTAGATCTAAAAAATCTTCAGAGTAATGGTAAATTCATGCTTACTTTGTTTCTTATTGAAAATCTAGGGGGTAAGCATGACGTGTTTTTTGCATATCCTCATGCAAAGAAATTCGTGAACAGGTGGAGAATTGTCAAGAGAATGGAGAATTTCCATCTTGGTTGATGGTTATGTCAGGTCCCCATAATTTTGGCAAGTTTTCTGAATCTAGTTACATTCTTCCATGCTTCTGTGATCCGTATCATGAAAAAATTGCATATTGGATGGAGGGTTCATATATTAAAAATTTTCGACATAATGGTAAGGATATACTTACTTTGTTTTTGAAGGAAGAACATAAAATTAAAGGTAAGTATGATGTATTTATTTTTATTTCTGAAATAGTTCAATCCATCTTACTAATTGGAAATTTCTTTGTCTTTGCAGGATGTGAGTTACTTCAGTGACTAAATTGGAAGCATGACTTCACTTAGTATTTTGATTTGTTTAGTAGTTAGAGTAGGTTTAGGAGTAGGTTTCCTTTAGTTTTCTTTATCAATGTTTCTTTTTGTAATAATGCAGTTATGAACACAAGTGGGTACACAAAGAGAACCATAACATGAATGTTGTCAGGGAAGTCCACTTTATTCCTTTTCTCTTTGCTTTTTCATTGAATATTTATTTTCAAAAACGCATTATCATCATGGAAATTTTAAAATGGAAAGTAAAGAGATAAGTAAATTTGAACTATCAATTGATCCGAATTCAACCCTAACCCAAGGTGCCACGAGTAGGACTGCACTTATCTTAATAAGGATTTTTCTATTTTCTTTTAGTCTCTTTTATGTTTAATAATAATTCTTGGTCAAAGTAACATCTTATGCATCACTATCTTAAGAAAAGAACTTGCTCACACATGAGATTTTATATGATTTAGTTCTTCCTTTATTTTACAGTGGGATGCTCGTAGATCCCAAAGCTCAGGTTTATCTTTGGCCAAAATTGTTTTTGAAAGTGTGCTTTTGCTATTTCGATTTTGTTTGTTTTGATATACTTCTAATTTTGAATCCCATTAATAAAATATGATTCGGTTTGTTGTGTGTGTTTTTTTTTTCTTTCTTTGATTTTACTTTATTCTTGTCTATCTTTTTGAATAATTATATTTCTAATCAAAGATCGATTGTTGACAGAAGCATTCATTTCAAGACTTATGTTTTTGAAATCCATTTGAAACAGTTCAAACAATTTATGATGTTAAGGTTTAGCTTAGATAATTGATTTGTAAGTCAGTTGAGTACTATGAAATCTTAAATGGTATATGTCAGAGTATTACCCCTTAAATGTGTCAAGATATTTGGGAATTACGATTATCATTAGACTTTTTACACCGTCCTTGTTCTTAAAATATCACTTTTAAGTGCTTCCCCATTCTCTAGATGATTTCTTAACCGAAATATAAAATCTCTAAACCATGAGAAAACTTCCAGTTTTGAAAGAAAAAAATAAAAAATAAAAAATGATCAATTATTCACATGTATTGCAATTAACCTCCAGTATCACCCCACTCTCTTTGTCATCAATAAATATATAATTTTATTATTATTTAAAAGTGGCATAAGAGGGTTGGAAGAACTTAAGTGTGGGAAGTGTGTGTAAACCTGTCGGGGTACTGAACAGGTTCGCTGGCAGCGGGTAAATGCACACATGATACTAAGACAACTTCGTTGGGGTACTGAACAAGCCTGTTGGCAACAAAGCAATGTCGGGTCGAGAGGTAGAAGGTATATGCTTTTAAATTAAATTTTATGGAAGTATACATCATGTGGATACAACTGTTGGATGAGATTAAAGCATTTGAGTGGGTTAAATGAAATCCCTGTCGAGGCTATGGATGTCTACTGGCAGTAGTGGCTCTGTCAACGGTATTGAATTACTTTTAAAAACATCATGACTCTTTGATTAAAACACAACTTTAGGTTATAATCCTCTCTAAAATAATTATTTTCTTCTTTTATGATATTTTTCTATAAATCTAAGCTAATCTTTATATTGTGTAATATTAAAGTGGATTTGTTTCAAAGCAGCTTAAAATTATATCCAAGTCTTATTCTTCTTCCTTGCGATGAAATTTTAATAGGTCAGAGATAACTGCTTCGCCCAGTGAGTCTCCATTTGTTGGGCCCCAACAACCCCCTTCTTTATTTTTAATCAAAATCTAGGGTCCCTCAAAATTTTACTTGGATTCTTTTTTTTTTCCCTTTGACTTGATTGGATTGGTATTGGTTTTCTTTGTTTCGAAGTTGGTTTGAGTTTATATTATTTTCTTTTGTTTGGTTTGGGTTTCATGAAATTCAAATGCCATTCTGTTTTTTTTTCTACGGGGTTTTGATGTCGATGGACGAGCTTCAAAATTTGGGAGTTTGTTATTACCTCTTATTGAATTTATCTTCTACGAGAATGGCTTGATTGAAGACTTGGATTAATAACAATGATTTTACAGGAAGAACGTTTATTGTGACACATTGTTTCTATGACATTTGTTCATATTTGATCAATTTTGAATGAGGGAGAGATGAACATAGAAATCTTAATTTAAACGAAAAACATTAATTTTTATCAACTTTTACTTTCATTTAAATTATGATTATGTTTTTGTCTTTTGCTCATTAACAATCATTTTCACAAAATCATTTGGTAGGTTTAATTAATTAAATTATTTTGTTAGTTTGCATCTCATTTCAAAATAAAAATAATATAATTATAATAAAAAGAATTATCTATCATTTGTTTGATTTTGTGAAAACCCAAAATTAATATTTTTCTCCTCTCCATCAACTTGAAGCTTCTAGAATTTTAAGATCATATTTGAAAGGAAAATATAAACAATGTTTGTTCAGAACTTATAGTTAGTTTAAATTCATTTTTTATTTTATTGTTCTAGATTTTGTTTTATGCACAATTTTTAGGTTATTAATTTAGCTTTCTTTTTGTTTCACAGGTTTCTATTATTAGTTATTTGGTATGAATCTGATCATGGATTGATTTTATTATCTAAATATGTTTAAGATAATTGATCCAAAAATACTATTGGATTGCTGCAAATCAATTATGAACAACAACATATAAGATTTGGAAATGCATTCAAGAACAGACAGATGATTTTGTGGGACTTGTTTCAGCCAAACCATAAAGAATCTGAAGAAACGGTTGAAAAGTTATCTCCAGAATAGACCCATTTAGCTTACACGCTGAAATTTCCCCCAAAAAATGCACGATTTGAGCTATATTTGTGTGTCTTTACGAGGAAAATTTCAGGTGGCAGAAATTATTAGTGATGCTGAGACTATTCATTCATTGTATAAATATATGAGAAAGTTTAGAGCCATGGGATCCAAGAAATTGAGAGGAGGATTTTTATCCTTTCTCTTTTGTATATTATTTATTTTGTAAACTTTTTTTTTTTCAAATGGAGTAACAAATGGTTGGAATATTTGGGAGAATGGACAAGTATTTTCAAAGAAGAATATGGAATTCCAGGTTGCTTAATGGCTTTTTTCCTGTGAGTAAAATGGTTTTATTTTCATTATAATATCTTCATATTCTTTGAATAATTGATTATGCATTGATTTAAATNTTTTGCTCATTAACAATCATTTTCACAAAATCATTTGGTAGGTTTAATTAATTAAATTATTTTGTTAGTTTGCATCTCATTTCAAAATAAAAATAATATAATTATAATAAAAAGAATTATCTATCATTTGTTTGATTTTGTGAAAACCCAAAATTAATATTTTTCTCCTCTCCATCAACTTGAAGCTTCTAGAATTTTAAGATCATATTTGAAAGGAAAATATAAACAATGTTTGTTCAGAACTTATAGTTAGTTTAAATTCATTTTTTATTTTATTGTTCTAGATTTTGTTTTATGCACAATTTTTAGGTTATTAATTTAGCTTTCTTTTTGTTTCACAGGTTTCTATTATTAGTTATTTGGTATGAATCTGATCATGGATTGATTTTATTATCTAAATATGTTTAAGATAATTGATCCAAAAATACTATTGGATTGCTGCAAATCAATTATGAACAACAACATATAAGATTTGGAAATGCATTCAAGAACAGACAGATGATTTTGTGGGACTTGTTTCAGCCAAACCATAAAGAATCTGAAGAAACGGTTGAAAAGTTATCTCCAGAATAGACCCATTTAGCTTACACGCTGAAATTTCCCCCAAAAAATGCACGATTTGAGCTATATTTGTGTGTCTTTACGAGGAAAATTTCAGGTGGCAGAAATTATTAGTGATGCTGAGACTATTCATTCATTGTATAAATATATGAGAAAGTTTAGAGCCATGGGATCCAAGAAATTGAGAGGAGGATTTTTATCCTTTCTCTTTTGTATATTATTTATTTTGTAAACTTTTTTTTTTTCAAATGGAGTAACAAATGGTTGGAATATTTGGGAGAATGGACAAGTATTTTCAAAGAAGAATATGGAATTCCAGGTTGCTTAATGGCTTTTTTCCTGTGAGTAAAATGGTTTTATTTTCATTATAATATCTTCATATTCTTTGAATAATTGATTATGCATTGATTTAAATTAGTTTTACTCTGTTTTATCAATACATGGTTAATTGCTATGATTTGTATATTAATTTTTTCAATATTTAAGAGTCTATTATCCCAAAAATTATTCCTAGACCATATGATGAACATATTTTGTTGAAACTATATGAGAAAACCATTTACTCTTTGGCTTTCGTCCTGTGTAGACTTTGCAGTGTTTTTTCATTGTCTTCTCATGTAATTTCTTGATGTGAAATGTTATCTGTGTAGAATTAGCTTTAGTCAGTTCTGAACATAATATTTTATATCATGCTTTTCTTTATGTTGTTCATTATCTTTTGGTTTAGTTTATATCTATGACTAATCATATATTCAAGTATTTTGAGTTTACATCTGATGCTATATAGTTGGTAACACCATTTCAGAGAATTGGAATTTATTTCATTTTCATTTATTGGACATTTCAAGGTCACACAATATATAATTATTTATCTTTCTGTAACTATAAACTCGCTCCAGAATATGAAACACTTCCTTGAATTTCTTCAGGAAGTATTATGCTTTCTTTTTTCATAGGTTTACATTTGACACAGGTTAAGAGGAGCTCATACAAATACATAAAGATGGATTTATCTTAGTACTGCTGAGTGAGAGGTTAGTAGGTGCATTGCTTTCTTTTATTTATATTTGTTTACGTATGAATGAGATGATGATTGCATTAATTATCTTTGACTATCTTTGTGTCATTGTTTCAATCGTATTCATTTATTATTTATTTCTTTAAAATCTTAAAAAAATCAAAAGAGTATTGTTCATATATTTTTCAAAAACTTAATTAAACAATCACTTTCGCAATATTTTATTTTAAACCTTGTAAACTTGTTCATAATCATTGTATATTAATGCTATTAGATAAACATTTGTAATTAATGTATCGATTGTTAAAGTTATAGCTTTAGAGTAGTTTATTTCCTTTCATTGTTTTAGGACCCTAATTGGTTAACGGAGCCATTAAACTTGTTAGGTTAGATCATACCAAATGGATTGGGTTAATTAGACAATCTGAGTCTGGATCTATCCTTCTAGCTGATGGTGTGCCACTTATTCCAGTCAATAGTCCTATAAGGTGTTCCTTCTGCAAGTGAAACCAAACTTTTTCACCCACCTGAAACTTATGTGGCACCTGATGTTGATCATGGCATTGCTTGTACTTGTCATTGGACTTTTGTAGGATATCTTGAACCTATTGGCAGATGTGTTGGATACACTCAATGAACTAGGTGGCTTTGTCAGCTTCAATTGGAGCAAGATATGATTCGGTTGAGGTGACCGCGAGGGGAAGTGAAACATTTATGGGACCCAATGGTTGGAATCCCAACCCCACTTGAAAGGGGTTGTGGCCAGTTGAGATATGCAGGGATCGATTGTAGCTATCTTGGACATAGGGAAGGATCTCATCCCATGTGAGAGGGTTCTTGGAATTATACATGCGAAGGATATGCACAATCATTCGATTTACGACCTCGATTTGGCCATCTGTCTGGGGGTGGAAGGTCGTGGATTTTGTGAGCTTGGTGTCCAATAATGACCAGAGGATTGACTATAATGTGATGAGAAATCGACTGTCCCGATCTGAGACAATGGTTTGTGGGATTCCAAAATGTACTCAGACTCATTCAAAGAAGAGCTTAGCAGTGGCCTCTGTTGTGATTCTCTTCTTGCATGCAACCAGAATCACCATCTTAGAAAAGTGATCAACAACCAAAAAAACATAGTCATTGCCTCGCTTGGTGGATGGGAGGCTTGACATGTAGTCCATTGAGATGGATTCCCAAGGCCTGTCAGGTGTAGGAAGAGGGGTGTACAGGCTCTGCTTCTTAGTGGTCGATTTGGCAATAACACAGGTAGTGAAGGACCTGATATACTTGTTGACCTCCTGTCAAAGTTTCGTCGAGTAGACATGATTTTGTAGCATCGCCACTGTATTTTCTATGCCGAAGTGTCCTGCCACCCGACTGTAATGGGATTCCTAGATCAACTTTGCTTTCTTTCTTGATTGAATAGAGATATGGACTAGACGACACAAAAACCCATCCTGAATATGGAAATTATCGACAACTGTGTTTGCACCCAACATTTGGTAGGTGCTGGCGATGTCCAGGTCTGTTTCATAGAGTTGGGGCCATCCAGAGGTCTCATGGCCGCAAGAGTATAGCACCGTGGTGAGTTCCATGACTGGCGGTCTGCTGAGGAAATCAACGACATGATTGGTGCTTCATGTTTATACTTGATGTTGAGGTGTTATTGATGCAAGTATGTGGACCACTTTTTATGGTGGTCATTCTACAATTTTCCTTATGTCTGCATGAACTGCAGTGGCTTATGATCAGTGTGGATGATTGTCTCCTTCCCAAGAATGTAATGTATCCACTAGCAGTAGGCTTGCACAATGGATTACATTTCTTTGTCATAAGTAGGGTACTTACAGACAAGCATTGCTTTAAATCATCTCAATCTCAAAGGGTTGTCGCAGTTCTGGTAGTCAAAGTAATGGGGCTTATCACAACTTCAAATCATCGAACGCTTATTGTTGGGACTGACCCCACGCAAATTTATCCTTACCACCAACCCTAGTTATTTGGATGAGGGCCCATGCAATATGGGAGAATTCCAACACGAACCTGCAGTAGAAATTGGCAAGGCCCAAGAAGCTCTGAAGCTCACTGAATGTGGTTGGGGCTGGCCAGTCACAAATGACTTGGATCTTGGATGGAATCACATGTACGCCATGTTTATCAATGATGTAGCCTAGGTAGTGGAACCTTTCCATGCCAAAGGAGAATTTTTCCAAGTTGGCATATAGCTTGTGCTACCACAGGGTGTGCAGAACCTGCTGAATATGCTGCAAGTGTTTGGCCCAAATCTTGTTGTAAATGAGAATTTCACCCATATACACCACTACAAAAGTATTGGTTAATGGTCACAGGATATCTTCCATCATCCTCATGAAAGTGGTTGGAGAATTTTTCAAACCAAAGGGCATGACCAACCATTCAAAAAGGCCTTCCTTTGACTTGAAGGCGGTCTTCCATACATCTATTTGTTCTATCGGGACCTGGTGATAGCCAGACTTCATATCAATATTACTAAATTATTTGGCACCCGTGAGTTGATCAAGGAGGTCTTTGATTCAGGGAATCAGGTACCATTTTATGACTGTGATTTTATTCATAGCCCGGTAATCAATGCAGAGTTGCCAAGTTTAATCCTTCTTCTGTACCAACAGGATTGGGCTCCTGCAAGGTGATGAGTTGGGACAGATGTGCCCCTTTTCGAGCAGTTCTTAGATCTATTGCTTGATATCCTCATTCTATAATAAAGAGTGATGATAGACTGGACCATTGGGAATTGGTGTGTTAGGGGTCAGATCGATGGTGTGCTTGACCTGGAAGTGAAGAGGTACCCTAGTAGGTGAGGAGAATATATCTGAGTATTCTTCCACAACCTTATCTACTTTCTTTTGTTGTGTGGAGAGGTCGGCCACAGAGACCTTGGATGTGGCTGTGATATTTCACTTATTCTGAGAGTGAATCACAAAGAAGACAAACTTCCCCATCTGAGAGATGACCTTTCCTTCATTGCTTAACAGATATCAAGGAAATAACACTAGGTGTGATTGCCTCGGGTATCCTGTACAATTTCTTGTTCAAAGTAATAATAACACTACGAGGCCTAGACTCATATACAACATGACATTTCCATAAATAAGGTTGTCCCAAAATAACATCACAAACTTCGAGAGGAGCAACATCGCACAATACCTCGTCTTTGAAGGGATTGATGTCATACGACAGTTGACATTGTTGGCTCACGTGGAGATCGCTTCCTTGGCAGAGCCATCCAATGGTGTAGGGTTGTGGGTGCAGCGTTGTCAAAAAGGCTAGCCGCTTGACGACCTCTACTGAGATGAGGTTCTTCTGGCTACTGCTATCAACGATGAAGTGCAGCGGGGTTCATTTTACCCACATCTATGAATGGATGAGGAGCTCTCCTTCTTCTTGCTTGTCTAGTTCACCAGGCTAGAGCTTGGTGGTAGCAACGGTGGCTCTGGGTTCCACGTTAATGATCCATCTTCCCCTTTTTGGTTCTAGCTCAAGGTCAAAACCCGCATCTGATTTAGAGGCTTTCACTTCAGCCACCAGTGACTGCTTTGAGCGACAGTCAATAGTGTTATGCCAAAGGATCTTATGGAAGTCGTACCACTTCCCAGTATCTTTCTTTGTATTTCCTATGTCCTTCTTTTCTTGTGTCTTGGAATGGTTGTCCTGATACTATCCACCTTTTCTCTTTCCTTTGTTCTGTGGGTTGGGTTTTCCCTTTCCTGGATTTTGTTGTGAGGGGTTCCTAGGCCCAAATTGTCGCATCTTTTGTTTGAGCTTCTACTCAATTTTGATGGTATATTGGTAGGCCGCCCTCAAGGATGAGATGTCAAGAAATTTAATTTTAGATTGGATGTATCTATGCTAAGCACCATGATACTTGAGCACCAGATGTCACTTAGAATATTTGATACTCATCTTGGCGCGCAAGGTATGGAAGATATTTTTGAAATCTGGCACTACTTGGTCTCTTTCTTGCTGCAGTGTGGTCCATTTGGTATACAAGTAATCATAACTTCCGACAGGGTAGTATTGTTCCTTAATAGAATCCCTGAAGGATTCTCAGGTGGCTGTGACTGTAAATAATGATGGTTGCTCTGTTTCTTTTTTCTCACAGAAAGTTTCCCACCAATCTTTGACATGGGGAACAACTTTGAGGAGTGCAAAAGTAATATTTTCTCTATTCGAAAATTTATGGATAGAAAAATACCCTTCTAGTAGATTCAACAACTTGTTTATAGCATCTGCGTCTATTTGAACTTCAAATATAGGNTTGTACCTTGAAGGGGGCGGCGCCTCCGCTTGAAGAAGATGCATCGCATGTTGGTAGTCGTTGAAGGATTTGTGTGAAACTATCCATAGTCGCGTTCCTCTATTGCGTGATGGATTCCTCAATCAACAGTTTGAAAGGATATCCTGTCCCGTAATCTTTCTTTTCTCTTTCCATGAGAGGTCGCTTGGGCATGCGAGAGCTTTTTTCCTCAAGAGAAACAAGATTGAGACCCAACTCTTTGTACTCCGACCTTGTTGGGGACATGCATTAAGACAACAAGGAGTAGACCACTCTGATACCACTAATATAGATTTTATGAGTAGAACAAAATGACTAAATATTATTAACAGGTGCTTAACACAAAATAACAGAGATACAATAAAACTGGTTTTCTATTCAATAAGGAAATAAGCTGAAACTGTAAAATGCAGTGGAAACAAGCTTGTTGGAATGGTGTCGGCTTATCTCTGAGAAGAGATGTGACGGCTATGCTCATTCACAATAAGATGATTACAATGAGGCTCTGAAGGACTTTTTACAATAAACAGGAATTCCAAAAACCCTAGATATCCAAAAACCTAACCCCAGGAGATGAAGCACGAAAAGTCATGTGGGCCCCATTTGGGTAAGTTAGTACATCAATTTCGTGGGGTCGTAACTTTTTCATACGATATCTGTTTTAGGAAAACTATAGACCGTTTGGAAAGGTATCATCCAGGAGATTCATTTTTGGGGAAATATCTAAGGAAATCATCATTTAGGGCCTCAAAACAGCCCAGGAAGTTTCAGGACCTGAAAACTGCTAAAAATAGTAAATTACCAAAATTGCCAAAAAATTGTTTTGAGACAGTTGGAAAAGGTGGGTGGCCACTGATATCCACCCAGATCACCTTAATTTGGATTTATAGTC
>SNQJ01S0037699.1:69404-84365 GCA_010110895.2 Picea sitchensis
AAATTTTTTCTATACCATATCCATTTCCTAACAACAACATTGTTAAAGTTTACTGAGAAACCCCATCTACAACCACTTCCCTCATAGGGTGAGGAATCTTGTTATGGATTCTCAAACAAGTTTAACTTTTTTGTATATTGTGATTACATTTGATTCAATGATGTTTGGTAGTTTTGGTTGTCTTCTCTTTTCATCATTCTTTTATCTTTGATCAATCTCATCGTTCATTTGAATGTACAATTTTTACATTTATAGTTAAATATTTCTACGACCTTTTGTCAAAATTAGAGAACATATGTTGTACCAAACCTCTATAGGCGGTGAAGTCGCTCGACATTGATCTCATGTTCTCTAAATTGAACGAAACCCTCCCAAAATAGCCCAGAAAATGTTGATTTTTCAATTTTATTTGTTCTTTGAAATCGATAATTGAGTAGGATCTGGTATACATTGTGGGTATATCTAAAAAAGAACAAGATTCATCTGGCAACAACCCCCCAAAAAAATCATTGTAGTGAATATGTACAATGGAGGAAGATGGGATTGCATGTATGTGATCCTTCAACGATAAGTAACCAATCATTTGTGAAGTATAGAGAATTCTAAAATTGGGAATTGAAAACAGCTTAAGAGGTCCTCAACTACATTTACCATGTTTCAGGAATGGCCTAAAATTGACATAAAATTGTTCCATACCCTAGAATAATAACAAGTACGACTCGACTAGGAACTAGAATTGGCTGGGATTGAGATACTTAAAATTAAGAGCCCAAGGGGGATAACGCGTACAAGGGAGACTAAGTTTGTCCATGATAAGGGAACCCAACTGGACAAAAGGCATGGAAAGTCTTCCCATTGAAGGCACTATCCATGCACCTTGTTGTCTATGCCTTGTAGAGAAATAGTAGCTATATTTGGAAAGGATTTGAAATTTGGATAAAATTGGGCATGGAATTGGGGCTTTGACAACCTCTTGTTAATTGTATAATACTTGTACTATTACCAATCTCCAACTCAGAGCTTTGGAATCAACTGCAATAAATTCTTGCATACAATAGGTAGTCTAGGCGGATGCCCTATCATAATAACATAAACAATGGTATATATAAAATTTCCCAAATAACTCTTAAAGTCCTCCATCTTAGGATGCAATCGAACTGACAGAGTCCATTCTATTATAGGATTTAGATGACCTTGCTCGTTTACTCCCTTCATTCCTATATGTTTGAAATAATATGCTACTTGGATAATCAAATATACCAAATAGGATTGGAAATTGAAAATCTTACTAGCAACAAAATCAAACAATTACTTATACATGGCAATAGATATAAACTATGTGTATCTGAAAGACAACATAATGACATCTCCATTCTCATAGCATAGAAATTACATTCATCGCTCTCTTCTGAAGTAATTTTCCCTGATAAGGGGATCATTCCGAGGAACTACTTTTATTTTCCCTAGGTATCGAAATAAAAAAATCATTCCTTTGTTTAGGTTATAAATTAAATAATTTGTCCCTCTACACAAATAGGTTGATAAGGACAATACTTGGTGAAACACACACCATCTTTTTAAGGGACTCTACGGTTATAAAACAATGACTTTGCTCCCATATTTAGGCTTAATAGGTTTATTGTAATATTGAGAACATAAGATGACCAATTCAAGGAACAAATAAATCGATGAAATGACTACCTTAAACCAGATCACATCCACTAGTTTTAGCCCATTCTTTCTAATTTCCATGCATGCCTAAGAGTGCCAGATTCCTCATTTTTCAACACTAGGTAGAAGATATCGTACCAGTTACCTTAACATTATTTCCAACTGGCTTCGAGATTCATATATGGTATATCGATATGACAATGATGCAGATGGAGAAAGCATGTGAAACTTTAGTCTTTCTTCTCATCTTTGTAAATAAATAGGGTAAGAACACCAAACAGAAAGATACCAAATGTCTAGGCTGAGCGGAGGTAAAGTATTCTTCGAAAATGAGCAAGTCAAGACTAGAACGGTGAATAGTTCTTGAACCTATGGCATGTTGAATATGTTATTTCAACCATTGAAATATGCAATTTCTAAATTTTTAATAGGATTTTAGGCAAAACTCATCGAAAAAGGTGCTCAATAAAAAGTAAAAATATTTATAAAATGATGTGGGGATTACATTAATTTAATTCTATGATCTGGAGATTACATTAAATTGATAGTATTGTTCATGAAGGCTTATATGAAGGAGGAAGGGGATTATTTTACCTTCTTTACTTCATGTTGGTGTTGCTACAATTTTGGGAAGAATGCTTGCATCCAAGCCTTGTTGAATGAGGAACAACGCTAACACATCATCCTTCTTATTTTCTATGAATTGATCTTTATGATATTGAATAACATTCTTTATTTTAGGGTTCTTCAAACTCATTCAACACAATATCCCATAAATCTTCTGAACTTAGTCTAATTCTCATCTTAACAACTCAAAAATCATAATTTTTACCAGAGAAACTGGGAGGTGGTGGAAGATAAGAATTATTCCACAAATCCATATTGATAAGTCCAAATTTAGTCAAATTCAACACAAAATGTAAATCCTCTATGAAAACCAAGATCTCCTGATATTTTCTTGCACCCATTTTTTAAGACAAATTTTTGAAAATAAACCCAGAGAAATAAGAGAAACAAAATAAACTCAAAAACTATACAAGAGTTTTTGAATTTCTCCGCAAATCTCCACACATACACTTAGTACTATAAATTTGAAAATACTATATGTTTTCTATAAATAGATTGGGGTGGTACTTAAAAAATATCTTAGGAAGAAAACTGTGGTTGAGTGGTTCAGGGAAGGAAGGAAAAATTGGACTGGTATTTCTAATATTTGGAGAGCACTCACCTCTTCTTTAACCATTATAATTGACTGTCTGGTTTGGAAACCTGGAAATGGGAGGGATATCAGAATTGGAGATGATCCAATTGTTGGGTCTCACACTTATTTTAAATTATCAAGGAATCTTATTCTTGCATTGAAGGCACAAGGAATAGAATTCCTTGCTCAAGATGGGACTTTTGATTTGGAGGTCATAAGACATACAAGTTGGAAAAAGGTTGAGGATTTAGGTTTGGAAGGAGAAAAAAAAGAGGAATGGAATAAATATGTTAAGGGATTAGTTGGTTCATGATATGAGTTAAACAATGAAAAATATATCTTAATGTGGTCCTGGGACACTAAGGAGGCCATGTAAATGAAAAACAAGCCTATGAAGTCTAACTGGTGGAAGAACCAACTTTCTGGTATACTGACCTCTGGAATTGGCAGTTACCTTTAAAAGTCAAACTCTTTATTTAGTTAATGCTTGAACATGAAATTATTACTTGGGAGAATTTGGTCAAAAGAGGTTTTCTTGGGCCTAGTATATGTGTCTTATGTGGGAACAATGAGGAAAATGTGAGTCATATTTTTGTGGAATGTAGCTTTACCAAAGACATCTGGTCTACAATTCAAAAGGATTTAAAACTTGAGAGTGCTTGGGAAGGAGGGAAGATTGTAGATTGCTTAAAAAACTGGATAAGGAAGAGGGAAAACTGGAATGAAATCCCATGTTTTATTTGTTGGGAGGTTTGGAAACATAGGAATCTAGTTATTTTCGAAGATCTCCCTCCAAATAGGGTCAGAGTTTGTAATAGTATATTACAATACTTGGGAGAAACAAAAGTATCATACTCTACTAAGTTTAGTAGGATTGACAGGAATCCTATACTTGACTGGGATCTGGTTGTGGGATTCTTTGATGGTGCTTGACAAGACATGGGTGCTAAATGTGGGGCTGGAGTTTTGTTAAAATGTCCAGAGTTGGGCACTTTCAGACTCAAGATGAATTGTGGAAGTGGTACTAATACCAGGGGTGAACTCTTATCTTTGTTGTGTATCTTATTTTTTTCTTGCTATAAAAAGGTAACAAGGTTACAACTGGTAGGTGGCTCAAAGATTATTATAAATCGGTTTACTAATGAAAATAACCTATAGGTGGTCTCTCTTCAGCCTTGGATGAAAAAAATTTGAGTGTTGAGCGGGAGGTTTCTACAACTAAAAACTAAACACATTTATAGAGAATATACCAAGGAAGTTGATCACCTTTAAAAAGGATCACTATTCCTAGATGAGGATGGTATACACTATGCAGTGGGTACCGGAGGACATACAATTTTTTTTGAAAGATTAGATATCAGTTAAACTTGCACTGATGCAAGGGTGAAGAATCTGGACTTTTTGTTTTATGAACTGGATATGTAATTTTTGAGGTTATATATTATAGAGTATACACATAAAAGTTAATTTTTGAGGTTATATACTAGAAAGTATACTCCTAAAACTTTTCAACTTTACTGGTGTTAAATGTATTGTGAATAGAACTATATGCATTATAGTACAAAAAGATCTGATAGTTTTGATCCAGTTTTTTTCACACAGAAAAAAAAAACCAGATCCATTGTTATTCTATTAGAATCAAGTGTTCTTTCAAGTTTACAAAAATATCTATATGGTCTACAATTTACTTGTAATCTCCTCAAAATACTTGATAGGTTGTACTATAGTATGAGCAAGTGTCTAGAAAGTTTCTATTGAAAATTGTCAATTGCTTTACATATCATAATCTTACTTATCTAAAAAAAGAAAAAGTATACTTTCCATCTAGTCTCTAGTTACATTGGACTATAACATTAGAAATCATAAAGCTATATGTATTTACAACAGTTTCTTTAAAGATATCATAAAAAAACCAACCCAGGGGGTTGTCCAATGCTTTTTTGGAGAGATGATCTTCTACTATGTTGAATTCTCTATGAATATGCATGAAATGAATTCCTTCAAACATAGCCTTTAAGTATATTATCTGTTCTTTCCAGCTATGTAAATAAATCAAGTTCAAATTTGAGTGGTCATTAATCTAGTCAATAGTCACTTTGGAGTCTCCAACAAACATCAAATTTCTTATGGACAGCCTCTGTGCAAGGACTAGAAGCCCCGAAAGACCCAAAATTTCATCTTTCATATTATTACCTTTACCTCCTACAAAGTGTGCTTTATAACTGTGATCATAACTTAATTTTAAAAATATGCCAACACCACAGTTATCATTTATTGCTACACCATCAAAGAAACTTATTAGAATTTGATCAAAGAATATTGGGTTTAGGATATAATGCACTTTGTCCACTTCTCTTGCTCCTTTATGTTATTTAATATCAAGTAGAATTTTGGAAATTGTTCTAGAGTCCTCTCTTTTCCAGTTCTCAAAAAGAATTTTGTTCTTGTACTTCCAAATTCTCCAACTAACCAGAAAAGGTATATATCTCATCCTTAGATATTTTGTAAACCAATGCAGTAAATTTCCTTCCAGAGTGGAATGCATCCAGGAATCTGTAAAATTGAGGGAGTTTAATATTTATTTCCAAATGTATTGAGTGGATTCAAAATGAATGAGTATATGGGTTGCTGTCTCATCATGCTTGAGACAGAGACTACAAATAGAAGGTCCAATGCTTCCCATTTTCCTAAAATTTTCACCAGTGATGATATAGTCCTTCAAGCACAACCACATGAAACAAATAATTTTCCTTGGTATATTAACTATCCCTATAGACTTATACCACCATCTAGAAACTCCATTATGTGAATTACTAGCAATGCATTGATATGTTAGGTCTACAGTAACTGATCCTAAATCCCTGTTCCATGACAAAACGATTTTGTCATTTGATTTATTAAGTGTAACTCTGTTGTTTTTCAAATTTGCAATGTAATTGTTCCATTCATCTGACAATTCTCTTGATAAACCAAGTTGGTTGGCATTTAAACAACCTTGTGAAGTGCTAAGTGTGTTTGGTAAGGTCGCTTGAGAAATTGAATAGATATAATGATTATTGAGGTGTTGAGTTAAGGATGCTGAAAGTTTATATGAAGAATTATCTCCAATGAAAGGATCCTTTCCAATTATAACTTTATTTCCGCTCCCTATTTTCCAAGACAACCATTGTTTAATGATATGAAAAGATCTCATAAAAATTTTCCAGATTATAGAGGCATTAGGGAAATTACAATTTTCTTTTTTTAGCCAGGAGGTCAAGTCGACTCCTTTTAAATATTTACCTTCAAGAATTTGACTCCACAGGCTATTACCAAAAATTCCTCTCCAACAGAATTTAGCAATTAATGATTTGGAAAACCAGGAAATGTTTCTTATACCCCATCCGCCATATTATTTAGGTATTGATTTTTTTTTTCATTTGGATAAATGAAATCCTATAACTTTGTTAGCTCCTCTCCATAAAACATTTTCCATAAGTTTTTGTATTTTTTGAAAAGTAGAGGCAAGAACCATCACTAAAATGAGCCAATACACATGAATACTTTGAAGAACAAATTTCACTAATACCAATCTTCCACCTAAAGAGAGCCACCTATAAGTCCAATTGATAATTCTCTTTACAAACTTCTTAATCAATCAATTCCAATCCATTAATCTGTATCCATTTGGTTTTAAATAAAACCTTAAATATTTCATACTTTCCTCAAGTTTTATGAAATGGATGTTGAAATCTGAGAGTATTCTTTTTTTTAGATTCAGATCAATGTTTTGTGCAAGAAAAACTGATTTTTGACACTTTACCTCCATACGTGATGATGTACAAAAGATAGATAAAATTGATTTGAATTCCATCTAGTCTTTATAATTCCCTCCTTACATCATAGATTCTAGATTATTCAATGTCCTTGTGAAGATCCTCCCCCAAGATCTCAAAAAAAGACTGAAAAAATTATTGTGTCCAACCATCAGGGTCTAAGCTTTTGTCTTTAGGCATATTGAAAACAATTTCCTTAACTTCTTTAATCGTAACTTCTTTTCCGATCTCATCACAATATGATTCATTGAAGAATTTTGGCAAATGTTTAAGTACCTTGATCTGGCTGTGGGTATCTTCTGCCTCAATGGATCTGTATTGGTTTTTGAAGTGCTTCAATGCAATCTTTTTTATTTCATACTTAGATGAATGTAGGACACGTATTTCATATTCAATAGCCTAAATTGTATTATGTGATCTCCTCAGAGTGGCATATTTATGGAAAATTTTAGTGTTCTTATCTCCACTGTTGAGCCAAATATCTCTACTTTTGAGTCGCCAAGTATCTTCTTCAAAACTGAGTATATTATGTTTTTCCTGCTTCAGAACCTTAAGAATGTCCAGATCAAATTGATCAAAAATCTGTGTCAGACACTTATCAAATATTTCTACCATCTTTGATTCAATTTGGAGTAGAACAGATTGTAACTGTGTTTTCTTATCTCTCTGCCATAGGATCACTGCTTTCTTTAAGTTCTTTAATTTTGAACAAAGAAGTTGGATTGTGGAGGTGTATGACCAGTGATTCATAGAGATTTGTGTTTGCTTAAAAAGTGAAGAAAAATCTTGATCCTTGATCCATGTAGAATTAAATTTAAAAGGGGGAGGAGATTTCTGGGAGAAGGAGCCTAGTTGGAGGAAGATTGGATTATGGTTTGAGATGGTAGAGTTGATAACCCAATATATAATCTTGTTGTTGTTGTTAAGTATAGAATCGTCAAGGAGGAAGCGATCTAATCTTTTATCTATGCCAGTGGAACCTGCTCTACCATTTCACCAAGTAGGTTATATTTTAGTTGGTTGGACATCCATTAAACTAGAGGAATGAAAGAGGCCTGTGAAGAAGTCTAAGAGAGGATCATTTCTGGTCGATGTCCCCCATACTTCCCACATAGAAAGGGTGAAATTGAGATCTCTACCCACTATAATACCTTCTTCGTTCAATAAACCAGACTGAATAATAGGGAGCCAAAAAGGTTCCCTATCCTTATAGGGAGCATAACAATTGATCAATTTAACTTTAACCGTTGAATGCCTAAAAATTCCTTCTAGATATATACCTGCAAGGGTATCAAAAGAATAGATCTCAGTATTCGTTGGGTTCCAACCACTTAGCAAACCACTAGAACGTCCACATGGATCCAGAGCCACAACATTCCAAGTGGGAACACATTGGAGGAAAAGTGTTTTTGCCTTGTCATTGTTTACTAAGGTTTCTTGGAGAAAAATTAAGTCAGGGTTAATCTGTGAAAAAAATGCTTTGAGGGAGGCAAGTTTATGGGGTCCCCCAAACCCGCAAATATTGAGGGAAAGGATGATCATAAGGGAACGAGGGAGGACGAATGGCTTTCTCTAAGGGCCGAAGTGGATGTCAAAACATGATTAGATTCCAAGGAAACATGAAGGGTCGAGGGATGAGGACAATCAAGGTCTAGAAAAATGGGGGCTAAATCACCAAAGGAAGCTAAACCTCCCTCCGTAGCTCCTGGGGGAGCTTTAGGAAGTCAGGATCTAGATTGTTTTTGGATGGTGACATTAGATTGAAGCGAGGCAGATGGAAGAAGTGTAGAGAGGTTAGAAAATGGTAAGGATTTGGGAGATAGGGATTCCATAGATATAGGAAAATGAATGGGAGGTTTATCAATAAGGTCAACAAGGGTTAAGTTATCAACATCTTTATCCTTAGTGTGAAGTTCACTAGAGATAGGGTAGGAGAGAGATCTAGGAGTGCCATCCAAAAAATGGTAATTTTCCTTAGTATGGACCGCCTCAGGGTCCATAATAAAGTGAGTCACAACATCCATAGGAGTATCATCAGGAGGGGGGGATGTCTGTTTATCTCCAGGACTGTATTGGTCTAATACAATGGGTCGCAGATCAAGATTAACGACCGAATTATCAAATCTTTTCATGAGTAGATCCCAGAAATCACCAAATATATCAAGTACCCACTTTTCATTACATTTCAGGTAGTCAATCTCAACCGAAGAAAGTTTGTTGAAAAAGGAGGGGACAGGAAGTGCATCTTACCTAGACAAGAGCCTCTTTCGAAAGGGCCTGATCCTGAAACTTCAATTGATTCAAAATCTATTGCAAAAGGTTCGAGGCTCTGTGAGTGCATCCTGGAAGCTGGGCATTTAGACTTAAGATGGCCCATTTACTAGTAGTAATGGCATTGGAAAGGATCCTTCCAAAATTCATCAGCTTGTAGGATATGGGTATCCCTGATGATGATGTCTATAGCTTTAGACAATCCTCTATCCAGGTCTAGTTCAACTAGGATCCAAAATAACCTCTTGTTGTGCATATAAAGCGACAATTCATCAAAGTAAATAAACTTACCAACAGAGTTTGCAATTGCCTCAAATATCTAGATGGACCATAACTCAATTGGAAAATATGGAAGAATCATCCAAAATATTTGTTTCGAGAATTTTTCCAATATGGGGTTGAATCCTCAGAACCAACTTTTCAACATTAAGATAGCTTTACCGAAAATCCATGGTGAACCCAAAATGCACAGAAGATCACTTTCATAAAGAAAGTGGAAAACCATATAGTGGTTGGATAGTAAATTGAATCTAGGGAAGTATCCAAGAATGGGCTTCTAGTAGTTTAAAGTCATTGGGACAGTTTTCACATATTCATCCTGGCATAAAAAAATTTACCCACAAGTTCTTTCTCCAAGATTCCTATCACTCTATCCATAGTAATATCTCAACTGAGAATACAGCTAGTCTTATCTTCGTGAACCTTCCAACATTTTTTATTCTGATTAAGTCATGCAGAAACACCATCAGATCTATTATGTCCTACACCTTTACTATGTAGACAAGACTTCTTGGTAGCAAAAATCGGCAGAGGGTAAGAAAATCATGGTAAAGGATCAAGGGTGGGAAGAAAAATGGAGGAGTCTGTGCTGGGGTTAACACTATGGTGATAGACAACAGTAGAGCTTGTGACAGACACATGAAGTTTTCCAAGTGGGAAAGAACTGCTAGGTATGGGAGGCACATGTTGAGCATTAGGGAGGGAGTTTAAAGTGGGAGTAAAGGCACTGACGTCAACATGAATGTGGTGATGGTACGAAGGAGTAGCCTTCACTGTAGTTGAGGGAATAATTAGCGAAGGTGCCACCACCTGTCGTTGGAAATCATACATGATTTTGTATGTCTCGTTAGAGAGGAAGAGGTCATCTTCTTCCCACAAATCATCCTTGTCATCCCAAGAGAGATCTATATTTTTACATTGAAGAACTCTATCATAATTTTACAACTACCCTTTCCACTTCCATTAACAAGTTCTCTTTCGAGTTGTCCCATAAAAATAATAATAGAACAACCAACCCTTGGTATGATAAATAATGTAAAATTGCTAGGAAATCCATTATGGATGCTTCTAATGAGCCCTTAAAGCTTGATAAGATCAATACGTACTGTTGAAGGAAAATCTCCCTACAGACATGTAGATCTTCTCAAAGAGCTAGACTCTTAACTCTAAGACAAAAAGTGCTTATCATGGTCACTGACTTCCTTTTAGATCTAGGTGGACTAGTGTGTGAGAAGGAAGGAGAAAAGAAGTACCTTTTACCGGTGTTTGTCCCTGCATGCTCCGAGTTGAGCTCCAATATTTCGCTCCTCGATAAGCCCTGTAGACAAACAAAGTACGACTACTTCCTACTCTATCAAGATTAGTCCAAAATAGGTCTATCTATTGAAGAGACAAACTCATGTGAGATTGAACACAAATTAGAAAGAAACAAGCCAAGCAAATTATATTAATGAGGACAAAACATTGCTTACAACCATAGATGAATTGCAGCAGTTTCGTCAAGTCCTCCTTGTCTACCCCTTGCTCAAAAGATCCATGATCTGAATGATGATAGCTTCACCGATTGCTCCCTATGAGATCATAGGTCTCTTGCTTCCAAAATATCTCTGTTCCAGCACCACTTATAATATCATAAGTTTAGTGTGATTCTCCTTTTTCAATCCCCTTTCACCATGAGAAAGCTTGCTTATATAGCCTTGGAGAGGCTCAACAACTTGAGATATCCTTGAAATATCCTTGAAGGTGAGGATTTTCCTCCTTCATTTGACGATCTTCCCTAAGATTATGGTTGGACTAGGGATTCGAGCTCAACTTCCTTCTAAGAATGAAAAGATCCTTCCCCCATTCATCTCAACAACTCAACTGCTACCCATAATAGGTAGCGCTCCCTCAAAAGGGCCATCAGAGCGCTACAACGCTCCCCAGTAGGCTTAAGGGGGGCACCAACACTCCCAAAGACACCAGCGCTCCCTCAAAAGGGCCAAAGAAGCTTTATAACACTCCCAGACAGTGTAAGGGGGAGCGCTAGCGCTCCTAGAAGAGGTATAGGGGAGCGCTCTCCTCCAAAACTTAGTTTTTTGAGTGTTTTCAGTTGGCAAAAGGTTCATGAGCCCAGTTAACCTTTCCAACTTTTCCAAATCAAGTGTTTGAGGTGTTTCAAATTTCCTTCTCATGTCGTTATAGGCACAACATAGGCATCATAGCAGTGTGCTTTCTTTGACACTTGCGACACTTGTGAGCAACATGTGACACTTGTGACCTTGCGAGAAAAATGCGACACTTGCAACCTTGCGAGCAAAATGTGACACTTGCAACCTTTGTAATGACGACACTTGCGACACTATCAAAGTGAGTATTTTTGATGTGTAACAGATTGCCGCCCAAAGTATGAAGTTAGAAGACATGAACTGATAATTGAAATGCTTTGTAGACTTTCAAGCAAGGGTATAGACTCAGAGAACCTGACGGAAGATGCACACAAACATCCAACAAATATTATGACATGTTTCAAAACCCAAGGCAGGCATACCTATGCTTGGGTGATCAAGACTTGCAAGATATGGCCGCCATAAAATACACTGTGGATCCATAANACACAAACATCCAACAAATATCATGACATGTTTCAAAACCCAAGGCAGGCATACCTATGCTTGGGTGATCAAGACTTGCAAGATATGGCCGCCATAAAATACACTGTGGATCCATAATTGTATTGATGAAAAGGTATAGCCACCGAGGATACAATGTGGATCTATACTCTGATGACTTGGACTGATCATAGCCACGAAGAATACACAGTGGATCTACGAGATGACAAGACATAGCCATGACCAATACAAAGTAGATCTATGTAACAGTGTATGTATCATTTGTCCAAGAGAAACTCCCTCGCAACTTGGGCAAAGAATATATCAAAGTGATCACTCAACCCAGGGTCTTCTTACCAATCCCAATGTGGTACAAATCTAACCATGTGAATGGATGTCCTGATGTCGAACATGTCATAAACCACTTGATTATCGGTCAATGGTGTAAATCGTTAACAAGTGCGAGGGAGATCACCATTAATGTCAATGATTCCCAAGGTACCCTAGTACATTCCAACGAATGTGAATGGATGAGATGGAGTCGAACATCCATGGAATCATCCGATCAGAGGCCAATGATGTAAACCTACTGTCGAATGTGAGGAGGCCTTCCATTGAGGCATGCAGGTCCCAAAGTAATAATTGGTTTCTAAGCCTAATTCCTGGATAATATGTTGAAGTCGATAGGAATAGGCTCGTCGAAGGAGGGCCTTGATGCATCCCCCATCAATGACACGAAATAGACATAGATATGTAATTGGTAGATCAAATGAACATGGATTGACATGGGTATCGAGACAAGATATTTATGATGGCTGAATCTCGAGGCAGATACTTCCCTTGAACACTGAGGCACAACAGCAGAAACATGACATGGACCAAAACTTGATGATGCAGTGGATGCTGTGATTTACGTCAGGTGACCCAAAGGAGTGAAAGAAACTCAAAGGATTGGCTCAGTGCAGAGGTTCAGTGGATTAAGATGTATGAAAAGACAAAGTGTCGTGTTCAAGGGAAACTCTAAGAGTTACTTGGTAATGTTCTCACAAAACTGCTTGGCTTGCTTTTTTCAATTTTTACCCCCATCCAGATGGATGAGTACCTCTTTTTAATTTAATGAGCTCGAGGAGGATAACACATGCTCGATAAAACTCACCTTTGGTAAGTTCCTCTTCCTTTGTTTAACGAACTGGAAGAAGTAAGGGTTCGATCCCATATGGGCCTGTCGATGTTTTGTTTAGTGAGTCCAAAGATAGAAAACTCGAAGGTTTTTCATGATTATAGAGTCTGGAAAAACACTTAAAAGAGAACTCTCTCGGTTCTTTTTTCGTAAAGTAGTCTGACGAGACCGAAAAAGAGATAAACTATCACTTGAAAGATGCTCTTTCGAACCTTTTAATGAGTGTGAAAGGAAGCAAGATCACTTGACAATCTTTTCATATTTAGAGAGTCTGAAAAGAGTTTAAATATGACTCCAGGGGGTTCCTTTTTCGTGTATCCATACAGGTCCGAAAAAGAGATAAAAGTCTACCCGAATGCATTCTCATGTATTTACGAGCACAAGAAAGAACAAAGACTAAGGTCAGTATGCCCCCATCATGAAAGCTAGTGGATTAACTCCAGAAATATCAACAAAGGCTGGAGACATGCCCTCCAAGCTTCGATTCATTCACCGAAGGATAAGGGTGGATTAAAAGAAGGTTCAAGAGAGGTGACTGTTTCATTTTTTAACGAGCTTGACATAGGAAAATAATTATGGTTAAGGCCTCTGTTTCATTTTTTAATGAGCTTTCCACAGAGAAGAGAAAGTATGCTCGTGGTTGCTTCTTGATCATGGCTTCTGAGAGGATAATGCTCTGGAAGGGTACCATGTCAAGGGACAAAACTCGGTCATGGATTCCAAGAGATCTTCTCCGGATGGAAGAGAATCACTTTGAAAGGAACACATGTCGAGGGTCGTGATAGGGGTAAGGAGATCAGGCTCCAATAACCCTACCGAAGAGATCACCATGTCAACTACCAGATCCAAAGCATCAAAAGTTGAGGGCATGGGAGACAACGCCACATAATTGACATGTGGCGAGGGTGATACTGTCTGCATATAAGAACCACTTAGGGAGGTAACCTAGTCAGGACTAATGAATGAAAGTTGATCAATAGTCACAATTCTTCCATTGTGAGGAAAAAATATCACACAGAAAATAGTGGATACAATAGCTTTCATGGCATAGAAATAATCTCACCCAAGGAGTAAATCGAAATCCAAGGGGTCTCGGACTACCATGACATCGATAAAGACAGTTTTCCCTCCCAAAGTTACAGGAAACTGAGGAAGGATCCCTAAAGGTTGACTGGTTCTTCTGTTAAAAGCCAACAGATTCTGGGTAGCCGGTGCAAGATGAGGACAACCCAAAGCATGACAAGCAACAGAGGACAAAATACTAATGGATGCACCTTCATCTATCAGCGTTTGAGGAATATCCCGACCACAAACCTGTATTATAATATGAAAAGGAATGTGAGAGGGAAGACGAGGTCTAGTTAGCACACCCCAATCAAAAAGGATGGTCTCATTACTTGGAGGGGGTTTCATAGGAGAACGAGGAATGCCCCCCAGCATGGTAGAGTCTGTATTAATGAGAAAAATGTGGGCAGTATAGGGTTTTCTCTCTAGAGGGAGAGTAGGATCGATCAATGGTGAACTTGAATCGACCGCTTTGGTAGTCTTCATAGGAAGAGTGGTATTGACTGAGGATGTAACCAGAGCAACTACTTTGGAACTTATCAGAGGAAGGGTGGGACTGACCACGAAAGGGACTAGATCAGTCACTTTGTCACTCTTTAACAGAAGAGTGGGATTGACCTATAATGTAACCGAAGAAACCACTTTGGCACTCTTTGGATGAAGGGTGGGACTGACCGAGGAAAGGACTGGATCAACCACTTTGAAATTCTTCAATGGAGGAATGGGATCAATCGATGGCGAAACTGGATCGACCACTTTGGAACTCTTCAGAGGAAGAGCAAGGATGATCAATGACGGAACTGGATCAGCTACTTGGGTTCGTGGTTCAATTGAGGAGGAAACTAGATTGACCACCTGATCAACCGGACTGACCGGGGATGGAACCAT
>SNQJ01S0037699.1:91912-110864 GCA_010110895.2 Picea sitchensis
GAGTAACTCCTCCAGCATGCTACTGCTATGGCCGTCCATCGGCATTAAAGGTCGCTCGAGGGTGGCGGTCCTATGCATTTAACAGTCGCTGAGTGCGTGTCCAGATGGCCCTGCGGCTCCTCCGCGTGTCACCCCATCCGGGGAATTATACAATAATATTATTATTGGAGAAATAATATTAAAAATGAGATAAATAATATTTAAAATGTGGTGATTTATTTTATTACTTTTATTTTTATTTTTAACTATTTTTTATGATATATTAATAATTATTGGATAAATGTCAAATCTCAGTGTGATGGGTTTTGTTTTAGATGGTAACCCATAAGGATGAGACACCTACAAATCCATTCAACTAAGGGTTGGTGTGGTCAAGACTAAGTTCCATCTCGAATGATTTTTACTACTTAGATGTTTTCTAACTTATTCTATACATCCATTAGGCCAGTTGGGGTTGGTATGATTTCAATATCATGGAAATATGATGGCATTCACAACACTTAGAGGAGAATCGTACAAAGTACCATTTTCACCATCAGAAAAAATCTTCCTCTAGGAAAAACCATTCCCTAACAACGTAGTCTAAATGTTCTACCTTTTGGCTATTTTCCAGTAATTTTTTCTATTTAGTTTTGCCTGAAATATTGTGAGGAATGGTTGGATCTACAGATTTGAGTGGCTAAGTTTGTATAATATGAGTATCCCAGTTTTTTAGTAGGCTGAATCCATTTATGCATTCAAAAATGCAATTTCAACAACAAAAAATAAAGATTTTATCCAAATTTATATCAAAAATACAATTTAAACAACAAAAAATAAAGAAAATTTTCATCACTAGATTCCTGCCAAAAAAACAAAAAAAATAAAACATTTAGCTAACACCCTCCTAACTCCCGAGTCTCGCATTCAATCAGTTGAGGGATCAATTTTGTATCTTGCGCTAAAAAGTTCCTGCCAATATTAAATGAAAAATATGATAATCAATGTATGCCTGACTTGCCCTAGACTTCGCAATTGGTTGTATGAAAAATATGTGTACTGAGAGCGGGAGGGAAATATATATGTTCCCATATAACTTAATGGAGCTCTCTATGTGCATTATACACTTAATAAGTGCACAAAATTGCGTGGATTTTTTAATCAAAGATTTTCAATTTTGTTAAATTTAATTGATTGATTATAGAGATTTTTCTCATTTTGAAAAATTCCAATTCATGAAATTTCAAAAACATCTTATGTTATTTATATTAATTTTTTTTTAAATTAAAATAATTTTTTTTTCTTAATAAAATTTAAAAATTTCAATTTCTCTAATTACTAAAATGTGCAATCCATATATTAACCTATTTCTAATTATTAACCTATTACTAAAATGTGCAATTCATATATTATATGGAATTTAATTATTAACCTATTACTAAAATGTGCAATCCATATATTATATGGAATATAAAGGCTAAGTGTTTGGAAATTTTTACTTAGATTTGGAAGCGTAAAAATGTCAAGGTTAAAATTTAAATAGATTTATTAAAGTATATTAACATAGTAAATAAAAGAAATGCAAGAGAAATCTCTGAAACTCTAGTCGCCCTGCCCAAGGAATTTTGAAGAGATTCGCCTTGCATAATGGAGGGGTCTCCTCCCCCTCCTCTAGCCAGGTTGCTTTTCAAGAAATCGTGGCTTCCTTGGCCAAAAATATTCGAAATAAGACGAAGCCCTCCCGCTTTTTAAAGAAAGTTGCAAGCATTCCTTCGGTAGTCCTTCCGCCAAAATATTTCAAAAGGAGTACAGTGGCATTCTTTGAATGGGCATTGGTTGGCCATTTCACCGGGATGTGGCCATCCCCAAAATCAATGGAAAGATGGGTGGAAAAGTCCTAGAAACCCTTGATCAAAGTAGACATCAGTCTTCATGCATGTGGGCAAGGGATTTTTGTTTTCCTTTTTTAGGAAAAAGATGACAAAGATCCAATCTTCCAAGGTGGCCCTTGCTTTTTTGGAATGAGAGGTCTTTATTTAAACAAATGAATCTTGTATTTTGATCATAATGATGGCATTCCTTCTTGTGTTCCGATTTGGGTAAAACTTCCTTGTCTTCCCCTTTCTTATTGGGGAGATGATTGTCTAGAAGAAATAGGAAATGCACTTGGGAAATATTTAGATAAATCAAAGTTGAAGGGTAGGCATATTGCCTATGCAAAGATTTGTGTGGAGGTGGATCAAGAAAAAGGACTTCCACAAGAGATAAATCTCACTCAATATGGTTGGACACACTGCCAAAAGCTAGACTACTAGCAGATCTCGTTCAAGTGCAAGATTTATCAAGAGTATGAACATTTTGCAAAAGATTGCAAAATATTATCCCTGAATACAATGCCAGAACAAGAAAAATCATCACAAGAATGACAAACCCAGAAAAAACCAGTTGGGAAAGAGAAGGGAGGACAGACCCAAAGAAAAACCCTTCAAATGCATCAATGGCTATGACTTTGGACAACCGTTTCGAGGTTTTGCAGCACACTAAAGATCATCAAGAAGAAGGGGATATGCCAACATAGGAAGATCCAAAGAATAAAGGTCAAGAAGATCCAACACGAGATTTGACCCTTCCCCCTGAGTTGATAACGGACCTTTGGGGAGATGTCACATCCAGTTCACCTCCAATAGAGGAAATATAAATGTCTCAACCTAGAAAGCCCTTCAATCCTCATGGAAGTAAAAGTGGAAACTTTAATCCCATACCTTCACCAGGAGTGGTAAGAATAAATAAGGCAACACAAAAAACTATGGAAGAAATAAATAGTGTGGAATTTTCCAAGCCTGGTCAAAGTCAAGGATGACCTTCCCAAACTGAAGCTCGTGTTATGGAGATAGAAAGGAATAAAAGATTGGGCTCCCAACCTACTCTTCCAAAAAGACTCAAGAATGCATAGGGAAAAGAATAAAAAAGAACCACACGAGGACATGAAGGAGGAAAGACTGATCCATACACTGTTAAATAATGAAAGTTGTCTCTTGGAACTGCAGGGGGCTTGGGAATTCTTCATGAGTTCAAGCTCTGTGAGATTTAATCAGGAAGGAAAATCCAACCATCCTCCTCATCCAAGAGACAAAATTAGGAGAAAATGAATTTCTTGATTGATCCAGGTGGATATCGGTGGCCACCCACCTTTTCCAACTGGCTCAAAATAGTTTTCTAGCAATTTTGGTAATTTACTATTTTTAGCAGTTTTTAACTTCTGGGGCCATTTTGAGGCCCTAGACGACGTTTTTGGGAAAACATGGGGAAATATAGAAGTTCCTTCGATATTTCCCCCCAAATGAATCTCCCCGATGATACCTTTCCAACAGGCTATCATGCGCCTAAAACAAAGATCGTATGCAAAATTTATGACCCCGAGAAGTTGACGTACTAACTTACCCAAACGGGGCCCACATGAATTTTGGTGCTTCATCTTCTAGGGTTAGGTTTTTGGGTTTTTGGCATTCTTGTTTATTGTAAAAAGTCATTCAGAGACTCATTGTAATGATCTTCTTGCGAATGTGAGTAGCTGTCACATCTCTTCTCAGAGATAAGCTGTCACCATTCTAGCGAGTCTTTCACTCTGTATTTTTACAGTCTCTGTACATTTCTTTCATTAATAGAAATCATGTATTACTGTATCTCTGTGTTTATGGTTGCATCTCTGATACATTTCTGTTATATTATTGGATATCTTCTATATCTCTATGCATTTCTTTATTATATCTCAGCTCTCATTTCATGCCGAAAATAATCTAGATCAATGGTATCAGAGCAGGTTGTTCTCGATCATTTTCTTAGTGCATGTCCCCGACGAGGTCTGAGTATATAAAGTTGGGTCTCGAGCTTGTCTCTCTTGAGGACAATTTCTCTCACACACCCAAGAAACCCTCAATGGCGGATAAGAAGAAAAACGATGGAGCAGACGATCTTATCAATCTGTTGCTTTAGCAAGCTCTCATGTGACAAAGGGACGAAATGATGGAGAATTGTGCCCACATCCTTCAATGCCAGCTAATAGCAGTAAGCACATATTCATCAAGCGACCACTTTGGAGGCACCTCACCTTTAAAGGTAGAAGTTAATTTTGATATTCCTGTATCTGAAGGACAAATAGATGCAAAATCCCTAGACAAATGGTTAAATATTCTAGAAGGTTATTTATCTGTTCACAATTTTTCCGACAGACAAAAGATCACCTTCACACTCCTTAAATCTCCCCCCTGTGTTAAACATTGGTGGGAAACTTACTGGGAGCAGAGTTACATAGAGGATTCTGAAATATATGGGGTCGAGCCCACTTGGGATTTTTTTGTGGATGTGATAAAGGAACAATATTAACTTGTTTGCAACTATGATGACTAGTACATTAGATGGACCACACTGTGGCAGGAGAGGGGCCAAGCAGTGACGAAATTCACCAATACCTTCCATACCCTCTGCACCAAGCTGGGTATCAAAGACTCCCAGCATCATTTGGTTCTGAAATACCGTGGGGCTCTACATAGATACATCCAAAATGAAATGGATTTTCTGGACATCTCATCACTCGGTTCTGCTTATCAATATGTTGTTAAAATCGAGCAGAAGTTTAAGCACCAAAAAAAATGGGAGTTCAGATATGAAAATCTGTAACAACCAAAGTATGAGAATGATGACCCTAAGAAACAACTTCCTAAAAACCAGTCTAGGCCACAGGAAACGAAGGGTCATTGAAAGACGAAGAAGGACACCGAAAAATGGTATGATTTCCACAAAATCCCTTGGCACAACACCGATGAATGTCGCTCAAAACAATGATTGGTGGACAAGATCAAAGACAAGGAGCCTAACCCTGATTCAAAATCTGATTATGAAAATACTAGTAAAACACAGATCATCAACGCAGACCCCACTGCTATTGTTGGGACCACAACAATTCAAGTAGAAGATCCAACAGATCTAGAAGAGGGGGAGTGCATTTTTCATTCATAGATGTGGGTGAAGGGGACTCCACTGCATTTTATTATTGATAGTGGAAGCCAAAATAACCTCATCTTAGCAGAGGTCATCAAACAATTGGGATTTTCGAAAACACCACACCCGCATCCACACAACATCAAGTGGCTTCACCAAGGATGAGATCTTTGTGTCATCCATAAGTTTCGATTGTCATATGGAATCCAACCCTTCAAGGATGAGGTATTATGTGATGTTTCCCCACTGGATGTCTGTGATGTTCTCTTGGGTCGGCCATCTATGTGGATACGCCATGTTGTTTATGAGTCTCGACCCCACAGTGTCATTGCTTCTCTAGGGGGTCATCTCTACAGAATACCAGAGGTAGTTCTAACTATTGTTCCACCTAAACGGTGTCGCAAGGTAGTATCTCATACTGCAAAATTTAGCTTCTTCACAATTTGTTCAAAAGGGGAACAAAACGACACTGCAACCACTACAACATCACCCCAAGCACCTTCTATCCAACAAAAGTAGGTTGACAAGGTTGCAGAAAAGCACAAATATTCCTTCTGCACACCATGTTGTCATGTAGCTCGACTTGTTTAACAACCTTAGCCTCAAGAGGTTCATGACAGACTTCCACAAACTGAGCAACGAGATGTCTCCAACAAGGCAAGCAACTCACCAAGACTCAAATTCAACAAATGTTATTTTCTCTCCCTTGGGAACTCAACGCAATGGAGACCATTGCTTCCTAAGGATGGAATATTGATCCATGTGGATATCGGTGGCCACCCACCTTTTCCAACTGGCTCAAAACAATTTTCTAGCATTTTTGGTAATTTACTATTTTTAGTAGTTTTTAACTTTCGGGGCCATTTTGAGGCCCTAAACGACATTTTTGGGAAAATGGGGAGAAATATGGAAGTTCTTAACTTATTGGCCCCAAAATTAATATTCTCGACAATACCTTTCCAATGGGCTATCATGCACCTAAAACGGTGATCGTATGCAAAAGTTACGACCCCGGGAAGTTGATGTACTAACTTACCCAAATGAGGCCCACATGAATTTTGGCGCTTCATCTCCTAGGGTTAGGTTTTTGGCATTCTTGTTTATTGTAAAAAGTCCTTTAGAGCCTCATTGTAATGATATTCTTGAGAATGCGAGTATCCGTCACATCTATTCTAAGAGATAAGTTGCCACCATTCTAGCGAGTCTTTCACTCTGTATTTTTACAGTCTCTGTACATTTCTTTCATTAATAGAAATCATGTATTACTGTATCTCTGTGTTTATGGTTTCATCTCTGATAAATTTTTGTTATATTATTATATATCCTCTATATCTCTGTGCATTTCTTTATTATATCGCCACTCTCATTTCATGCCGAAAATAATCCAAATCATTAATTTAGCAGTAAAATTTTGGAGAAATAGCACAAGTTTAGTTCATAGTTCACATGGTACTTTAGGGGGCTTGCAAACATTTTTGGATAATGCCCATTTATTCCTTCAAAATTATTTCAAAAAGAAGAATATAGTGGTCACAATATTAGAGCATCGAACCTCAGGCTTGTTATTCAATATCATCAATGTTTATGGGCTTGTTTTGTATGGAGAAAAGAAAGAATTTTGGGAAGAGATGCTTCAACTAAAACAAGAAGGATTTCATCACAATTACATAGTGGTTGGATATTTCAACACGATCCTATAGATTTTAATCTTGTACAATATTTACTGCAAACAAATTTTCAGTAAAAAAACAGAAAAGATATAATGGCAAATACAGACATTACATAAAGATTTTTCCCCTGGAAACTCAAACCGGGAAAACTGGCATATTTTATATTCATTCATAGTATTACATTGTTTAAAATACAATATACATATAGGATGCAGTGGCATCCAAAACCCTAATCCAATGACCTGGATTAGTCAACAACCCTAATTCCTTAACCGGAAATAGAAAACCATCGTCAAAGAAACCATGTGCCGAAAAAGAACCTAAATATGTGACATGTTTCAACCTTCTTATGGTCTCAGAAAACTTAGTAAGAGGCCCAACGCTTGGAGGGTTATAATGTTCACTATTTTGTTTCTCAACCCTTTAATCATTCAGTCTAGTTGCATTCCTCTCAAAAGCCAATCGGTTTCTATAGACTTGCATTGAGCAAAGTTTGCACACTTAAGGGTTAATCTTTCCTGTCACCTTCATGAAATTTTTAATGGACATTCATCTCATTTTCATCGAGGAACCTCTTTGATTTATGGATCAACGTTTTGAAGGAGTATCCTCTGAGATTCTTTCCCTCAACAAATTTTTAACCATGTGTTTCATCTAAGTTTTTTTTTTCTCATCAATTTCATTAAAACGAGTATCCTCTGCATTTTTTTCTTGCTCAAAGATTTCTTAATACTTTCATAGAGACGGGATTTATCCCTGTGATTTTCCTGGCCTTCCTTTTCGTTTTTCACATCAAAAAAATTGCCCAACAAAAGCGATTTTTGCTTTGCAATTTCCCCTTTAATGGCTCTGCGATTTCCCCTTTAATGTCCCTACGAATTTCCCTTTAATGTCTCTGGGAATTTTTTTTTTTTGGATCTGTGATTTTCCCTTTAATGTCCCTGGAAATTTCCCTTTAATGTCTCTTGAATTTCTCTTTAATGGCTCTGTGATTTTCCCTTTAATGTCTGTGTGATTTTCCCTTTAATATCTTTGTGTTTTATCCGTATTGGTCTCTGCAATTTTTAAGGAAAATGTCCAAAAGTTGGATGTATCTACCCAGCTCCTTCCTATGCGTTTTCCTTGAGGATTTTTCCCAACTCATTTCCTCTTGAGTCCTCTGTGTGTTACCAAAAACTAGAAAGTGTTTTACCTTCTCACCAATGGGAGTTTTGCTAGAGAATTACCACTACTGTGTTTGTTGTTTAAAAATTCTCATTTTAGTGAACCCCATACTTCAATATGAATATGGAAGTGGAGCCTTCATGTTTTGGTGGTTACCCTTCGTTGCACATTGGTCAATGGTTCATTTCTCCTTACATCAAAGAATTAATTTTACCATTATAAGGATAATTTTTCCTTACAAGAACAAGTTGAGTAGTTATTATTGTGATTTAGATTGTTATTAATTGGTGTTACTTGTGTAATTTAAAAGTAGTTCAAACAATATCATATCAACATTAAATTACATCGATGAGATTAAATCAATGGATTCGACTATAGTTTTAAATTAAAATATCTTCAAAGGATCTTCAACCCTTTGTCTTGTAGCTATAATTAATTAATAATTTATATGTAGTCATAATTTATTAGATATATATAAAAGTTCCATCATTTTTCCAGTTATAACATCCAATTACTTTTCAAGCTTAATTGGATTCTATATTGACAAATGTTAACCTTTTTCCATTCTCAATATTGCCATAAATAGAGAGAAGATTAATTTACTAGGAGCCTTTCTTAATTATAGTATTCGGATAGTCATGTGTGTAGTTACCATTTGAGCCATAAAAATTTAATTGATAATTACCATGCGCCATGATATAAAACTAATGTGTGGATGGTCATGTGTGTAGTTACTATTTGCACCATAAAATTTAATTGATAATTATTTTGCACCATGATATAAAAGCGATGTATGGATGGTCATGTGGGTAGTTTACTTATTGCGCCACTAAAAATGTTAATGAATAAATGATTGAGTGATTGATTTCCCTTGCGCCATGGGTTATGTTGATGATTAAGTAATTGGATTTCCTGTGTTATGGACTAATGATGATGCCTAAATGATTATGCTTTAGATTACTTGTGCACATTGTAACAATGTTGATGTATGAATTCCGAAGTGATTAGATTAATTGCACTCATTGAATGATGTTGATTTATGTTTAGTATGGTAAATGGATCATGCACACACCTTGAAAATAATGTTGATTTATTGTTGAATTCAGTAATTGATTATTCGTGCACCTTGAAATAAAATAGATGTTTGCTTTGCGCCATGAAAATAAATTAAGGTTAATCACACTTGCACCTTAACTTCTGTTTTTATATGATTGATTTAAAGATTAAATTCTCTTGAGCCATGAATAGTAATGATGTTGCTTGATTGAGCTAGTTGGCTTTCAACTTGATTGTGTTAGTGGGATGTAGAAACCTCCTTGTTCCTCATAACGGTCACCATCCCTGAGACCTTAAGTGGTTAAAATCAATCATATGAATCATGGGCTTGCGAGTTTCTTATGTCTCTTGGAGGTCGTAACCTTGCAGGGTAGGTTGGGCGGGTAGTCATTTTTATATTTTGTATCTGGTTAATCATTGTTTATAAATTGCTTCAAGTTGATTGTGATGTGTTGAGTTGAATCTCTATTTATATTTATGTGTCACTATCCTTTATGTTGATGTGTTGATTGTGTTGTTATTGATTAAAATGATGAGTAGATTGTAATTCTTTTACTTATGATGTCGTTTGATTATGCATTGCTATGAATTATATTGTTGGTGTTAATTATGTAATGCAAAAAACGTTTTTACCTTTTGTGCCTCTCTTTACTAGTCATAACAGAGGGGTCGTTACACATTTTGAACAAAGGTATATTCATTGTTGATACTTTCTTTGTCAAGGGAATAACTATATATTTCTTGGGATTGAGAGAAGGTTGTGATGTAGAAGGATCATAGTTTTTAGGCCTCTTACCTCTTAGGTTGTAATCCCTTTGTAACATTTGTGTATCCTAAATTTCTTCCACTATCAGTAATTCATCATCTTATATACCAATTCATATGGCATTTAAGAACATTGCTACCCCTCTAGTCTCTTCTTGTTCTTCTTTAACTTCTTCATTTTCATCCTCATGAATTGATACCTCAACCCATTTTTGCTAATGCAAAAAATAATTTTCCACCAAATTCATATATGAAACCATTGTGGAAATCTCTTTTAATAAAGGATTACATGATGATAATTGTAATAATTGTCCATGGACCATCGCTACATCCTCCAAATTCAAATTAAAGTTGACAGGTTTAGGTGGATTTAAAGAAGTGATGGATTTTGCTTGTAAGTTATTTTATTAGAGATACCTTCTCCAAAGTTCTTATTTAGATCTACAATTTCATTTGATAATTTTTTTATCGGAAATATGACACTCTCCATGTCTATGGTATATTTATCTTGAAACTCATTATTTTTAGGGGGAGTTTTATGCAAAGAAAATATTTTCTTAGGAGGAAAACCGACCTCTTCATCTCTTGGGTTCCCTACTAAACTCAACATAAGTTTTTCCACATCTTTGTCTTCTTCAAAATTTTCATCCAAATTATTTTTACCAACTATTTTAACAAACAAGGAAATAGGGGCTTTCAAAAAATTGGTGTAATATTCAACTATTACCTCTTCATCTAGGATAGAATTTGTTGGGAATTTATTTAAGATAGTAGTGAAACATTGGTTTAAATCCTTTACTCTTTATTTCTTATCCATATTTATTTATATTAATTCTTTTATGAGTGTAGTTGGGGTACATTCATCACCAAATTGATCTATAAATGTTTTCTTGAAATCACCCTAATTTGTAGTAGATCTTATCGACAAAGTAAAATACCATGTGGAAGCATTGTTTTCAAATGTATAAGGAAACAATTTACATACTACATCTTCACGTTCCACATTTACTAATCCAATAGCCAAACAGAAATTTTCAATATGATCTTCTGGTGAGTTTGAATTATCAGGGTTAAATTTTGGGAGGATACGTTCAAGGTGTTTTGGAAGTTCAAGGAGCTAACCTACTAAGTTTAGAGCATCTTGAGCTCTCTTGGTAGGCACCCATTTTTTATTTCCAACCATTTGATTAGTAACAAGTTGTTTAATAACTTCATAATATTTTGTAGTAAAATCAAAGTCAAAGTACAAACTTTAATGGTTTGAAGAATGCAAAGAAGAAGATGGAGGAGATGATGGGATTCCATTTAGGGGTTGACGAATTCCATCAAGCATGAGCTTAATTAGTTCCTCTACAGTGTCTATGATAATCTATGTATTGTTCTAAAAAACATTTTTGGAAGTTCTCTTCCCTCTTTGTAGAAAAGGAGTAATGGACAACTTATCAATCTTCTTAACATATGCCTAGGTAAGCTGACACAACTTGTTCACTTATTGATTGGGAGTAGAATACAAGGGTTTAGTTTCTACGGGATGAGGATTTCCAAAATCAACAATCATATCTTCAAAAGTATGCTCAAGATTATAATCCACGCTAAAAAGATTGTGTGAGAAAGTTTTATGTAGATTATGATTTTCATCCATACAATGGCGATCCCCCTTTTAGCGCCAAAATCATTGATAGGGTTAAATGACCCTCTACAATTAGTAGGAGTTATCCCCAATGAAAGTTCTCAATTATACCTTACATTGTTTAGAATAGGGAATCCATCTAGTTTATGGTCTGACAACATGTATATGGTTTTGTTTGGGTTTTATCAATTTTAGCTTGGTCCACCTTTTACGTATTTTTTAAATGCAATAAATGATATGCAACTAATCCAATATGAAAAATACAAAATTATTCCCAGAATAACTAACAAAATTGATGAGTTCAATATAGAACCAAATATTTTATTGCTTTAAACCTTTAATAAAAAGTTACTTAAGAAAATAAAAGAAATAATTTAAGTAATTAAATGAATTAAATTATCAAACTAATTAAATTTGTGAGATAAACTAAATAAACAAGTGAGAAAATTCTTCACTATACAATCATTTTCTCATAACGTTCCAAAATTCAGTAAATTAGCAGAACTTTCATTTTCTCCAAATAGCTTGGCTAGAAATGGCTTTAAATTCATTAACATTTTTATAGAAAATCCTTCAAGATGCATAAGCAAAAAGACTTTTACGATTTGAATCCTTCTTATTTGTAGAAAAATAAGAAAGGGGTGAAAATCATGAACTTGAGACACTTGGATGACTATTTGTTTCCCTCCTTGAATATTGATTATATCTATCACTTTATCGTATATTCCCGTAAGAGGATTTGACTCCCTTTAACTATCTTGGCATTCCACTTGGTTGTTATCCTTCCCTTTGGTCTATTCAAACTTTCCTCTATAAGATGACCTCCTATTTGACTTGATGAAGATTCTTCTCTTTCCCTTCTCCATTTTCTCAAAAATTCCACCCATGCCTCAAAAGATGATATAATTTTTTCCCCACAAGAAAAGGTGTGACACTAAAGGAAAGCTCTCTACAGTCTGATGCTTTGGCTTATATTTTTCTAATGTTTCTCCATTTTAGGCAGTGTTGCGACTCTTTCATCACCTAATTGAGAAAAACAGAGGTGCTTACAAGATTAGTTGGGTTAGCTAAGCAAGACAATAGTAAAGGGAAGGGTTGGAAGAATAAACATAAAAGACTAAGCTAAGAATTAAACTAGGAAAGGAAAAAAAAAATAAACTATTGTGCATAAGGACATAAGAACAAGAAACAAACAAGACTCATGTCACCAATGGAAAGGATTGTATTAGTGAAAAGAAAACACCAAAGAGAAAGGGGACTTTGGGTCCCTTCTTCCTCCAAGGGAGGGCTCTTGAACCCCCAAGATTGAGCACTTCTTACAACTTGAAAACTTGAAAGAAATGGTGAAATCATCCCAAGCCAACCCACTCAAAAGGTGATGTGGATTGCCCAAATGGAATGGTGCTAGTATGCCCTTGATGAGAAAAGAGGTTTCCCCAGGAGAATAGCAGCAGTATAACCTTGCAATTGAATTCCTTGGAAATGTAGTGCACCCATGGCCTTGTTTTATAGCACCACTTTGAGGTATTGTGCAACCAGCTTTTAGTGTGAAAAGGGGTTGTTTAGGGAACCTTTAGGTTTTTGACCAACCACCCAGCCGGATCCAGCTGAGATTTGGATGTCAAATCGACTTGGAAGTTGAACCAGAAGTGGGTGGGAGGCCGACCAACATCATAAATGCGTCATTCTCAGGTGTGCGCAAATTTTAGCATCCACAGTCACGCATCGTGCGCATGTGCGCTTTTCCTATGTTTATTGATGGTGCATGTGTGCACACACTTTGTATAGTCATAGCGCATCTTGATTTTATAACTGGTTGTATATTTTTGGACCTTTTGGAAATTCTTTTTTGGTAATTTTGGTCCATGGGTGAACTCATAGTTGTTTGAAGATGCTGGATTCATGTAACCATTTGCGGATGAAACTTCAGTGATAACAGGCAGTATGTTATTAATTAAAGTTATGTTCCTGGAAAGAGCCTCATTGAATCTCTAGACAGTTGATTCACTAATATCAAGGAGAGATATAATACCTTTCATGTTGTAGGAAATATAACTCTCAAATTATAATTGACCCAAACTCCATCCTGAGCCACATTACCAAATTTCTAGATCTGTACACACTATAGATTTCAAAATTCTTTCAAATAGGATCATATTTCCATAAATTAACAACTCTTATACCATTAATTATATAATTACACATTTCATGCCTTACTATAGGCTGACATTTACACATATTATGCTCTGGTACCAATATGTAACTTACACAACAACCCATGTGTTTTCTAGGTTAGTGGGGTACCTAGGAAATTTTTCCAATTTCACTTTAAACATTCACAACTCTGATACCCATTAATAATCTATCATATCATACAAATTCAATTATTCAGGATGACATGGAATCCCATGCATACTCATGATAACATACAATATTATAAGTATGCACAATTATTCATAAGCACAGAATATTTAAACACATATAATTACATTGCATAAACAACATTTAAAACATGTATAAGAGAACACTTATCCTTTATGGGAAACACCAACTAGTTGCACACCTTATACATTCCACCTAGCCATATAATTTGTTACTCCATCTCTCTAAGTAGCAAGTCACCCCAAATCTAAGGCTATGACTCCACCAATGAAAAGGCTACTTAGGCCAACTAGGTCTAATAGTCAGTACAAAAAAATACTAGACCAAGGTACCACACTCCTACAAAAGTTCCAACCAACAAGACATAATTCCCCTCGACTTGCATAACCAAAGGAAGTGTACCCCTTCTCTTCTTCAAAATCCCTTAGGTTGTCCCACTTCCCTTCCATTTTTCCAACACAAGCCGACTAGGAAGTATCATAGTTTTGTCACTAGGAACTCCAGCTGCAATAATGGAGTCTCCAAGCACCCTCTAGGCCTAACACAATGGACAACCTACCCGCACAATTCTCCCTCCAGGGCTCTATCCTTCCCCAGGGAATCCAAATAATAATTGTTAGTAGAATTAACCTAGAATTCAAAGGGTTCACAATGCAACAAGATCACAGTGGCTCTCACTAGCTGACACCCCAAGCATGAACATGAGACAGAAACAATGGAAAAGAATGGTGGAAAGAATGAACATAATGGTACTATTTTCCACTAATATCTCAAATTCAATATGCATGGCTACTTTTTCACAAGTGGCACTCAAGGAACCACTCTCCCACTACTTGGAATTCATCCCATGACTTAGGAAATTTGGGACATCACATGAAATCAACACTTAGTACAGTAATATTTTATTATATTCTTATCTTATCTCCATTCCTAAGCCCCTTTATCCTCCTTACCTTTCCCTCTTGTGGATTTGTAGACCCCCATTCTCTTTTTCTATCTATTCTGCAGCCATGATGTATTTTATTCATCAAATTTTATGTACAATTGCATTGCTAGGATCTCTGTCCTTTGACCAATATAGGATCTTTGGCCCAAAACATTATAGGCACTCCAACCCAAAATCATATTATCTCACTCATCTATAAACCAAATGTACATAGCATATTACAACCTATGGATCAAACTGGGGGTATTACACTCCCCTCCCCCTTATTTATGCACTATCCTCAATGCATTTATATACAATTGTACATTCATCTTTCTTCAAATTTTGTAAAACGTTGTTGGTTCTCCTCCCACATCGCCTCCTCATGCTCCCATGTGGAATATTCAGAACTGTAGCAGATCCATTATACATTTACCAAGTTGATGGTTCATTTCCTAAAGCACCTTGATCTTCCTATTCAATATGCACATCGATTGGCCCTGGGACTTACCACCATGCTCCACCTAGATCACAGTCCAATAAATTACGTGGTTAGGATCAAGCACATACTTCTTTAAAAAAGACACATGAAACACATTATGAATTTCCATGGATGCATGAAATGAAAGCATGTATGCAACAAGGTCGATCCTCTCTAGAATATCAAATGGCCCACAATATCTTGCTGTGAATTTTCAGAAACTCCTCAATTTTAGTGGACTCTTTTTAGTCTTTACTTTCAAGAATACATGCTCGCCCACTTTGAATTCCCAATGTGATCTGCCTTTTTCTGTATAACTCTTTTGTCTATCCTATTCAACATTTAAATTTTGCTTCATATGTATCCTCTACTCTTCCATTTCCTTGAGTATCTCTATCCCAACAACGAATCTACTTGCTAGGTTATCCCAACTCACTAGCATGTTTCATTTCCTTCCATATGGGGCTTCAAATGGGCTCATCTTCAAAGATTTTTTATACCCATTATTATACTCAAACTCAACCAAATGAATATAGTCTTCCCATTATTACATACATCCTCATTATTACATACATCCAAATTGATCCTCTTTATTTTCCCATCTAAATCTAGATGATATGTTGTGCTAAAATTAATATTTATCCCAAATGCTTTAAACAATCATTTTCAAAAAATAGAGATGAAATTGGGATCTCTATTCAATAATATTTCCTTAGGCACGCTATGTAGCCTGGAAATTTATATCATATAGATTTCTACGATATTGTATTCCTTATGATCCAGTTTTACTAGTGTAAAATGTGCAACCTTTGTAAGCGTATCCACCACTACCGTGATGGAATCATGTTGCTTTACATTCCTAGGAAATTTGGTGATGAAATCTATAGTAACAATCTCCCATTTTCATTTAGGAATAGAAAATGGATGTAACAATCTCGTTGGATGTTTGTGTGCATTATTTACCTTCTGGTATTCCATGCACCTGGTTATGTAATCATACACATATTTATTCATTCCAGGAAAAAAGTACTAGCTTCTTACAGCTGCAATAATTTTTTGGTACCTTAGATGTCCAACATAAGGCAGATTGTGCATCTACTTCAGTACTAAATTTATCAACTCTTGAGAATTAGAAACATAAACTTTGTTACTATACAAGAGGATTCCATCATCTTCCAACTTGTAATCTTTATATTTCAGCTATACATTACCTTATTGTAAGCCTTCTTTAACTTATAAATAGTGTTGGTCTGATGTTGCAACTTCTAAAATTCTACTCTTCAAATCCGATCTATACATATTAATGGTTGTAGCATGCATCTCATGTATCCTCCTGCTGAGTGCATCAACTAATTTGTTCTTTTTACCCTTTATGTGCTTGATATCAAATTCATATTCACTAAGAAATTCTAGCCATCTAGTTTGTCTGGAATTTAATGTTGGGTACTCATACAAGTATTTCTGACCATTGTGGTATGTCCACAACTCAAACTTTTTGTCCATGAGATAATGCATCATATTTAGTGTATTAACAATAACTACTATCTCTAAGTCATGTGTGGCATAGTTTCTTTCATTCTCTTTCAGCTTCCTTGACTCATATCATATTGCATACCCATTTTGATCAAGGACTCCACAAAGTCTTTCCTTGTAGAAATCAGTGCACATCACAAAGTCTTCCTTTGCAACAACAATCTTTAAAATAGGTTCACTAGTTAATAATTCCTTCATGTGTTGAAAACTCTCTTCACATTTTGAATTCCATTCAAACTTCATTCCTTTCTTTTGCAATGAAGTGATTGGATGTGGAATCTTGGAGAAACCTTCAATGAATCTCCTGTGATAGCTATTTATTCCCATAAATTATCTCAACTCTAAGATAGTCTTTGGTGATTTCCATCCCCTGTGTTGGGTATGTGTTATATTCTTTGCATGTGTGTGTGTGGGTGCGTTATGACAACTGCATCTGACGATCCCTGCGGTTTTTGCTATTTTTAGCGGATTTTGTTATTTTTAATGGTTTTGTAAATTAATCCCGGATTAAGGGATTAGGGTTTTGGTATCTACAGAATACCTAAAAACTTTGTATATATATTGTATGGTGAATGGTGAAATTCGATATAATGAATATAAGAAAGGTTTTCCCGGTTGAGGGTTTCCGGTATAAAATCTCTGTGTACTATGTGTATGAGCATTTAATTAAATTATGTTTTTCTTAAGAATCCATATGCATTTCTTTACCTCACTGGTTTAAAACTTACATGTGGTATCAGAGCTCATTTTTGGCTTCAGAGGGACGCCTTTGTTGTTGAGGGTTTGGCTCGGTCTTGATAGATCAAGTTTATCTTGGGTCTATGATAAACCTGGGTTTAGTGGGAGCTTTTGCAGTTGTGATTTGAGTGCAGAAAGAGGAATGTCAATCTCTTCTAGAATCGAGATAGAGAAGTTCAATGGTAAACAATTTGAGCTATGGAAGCTGAAGATGGAGGACCTTCTTGTAGACAAAGAACAATGGATTGTTATGGATCCTGGTACACAGCCTACTAGTACACCGCCTACTAGCACATAGGCTACTGGTACACAACCTACCAATACACAAACTACCAGTACACCACCTACTGGTATATCGAAGGAAGATTGGGAGAAGTTGGAAAGAAGAGCAAGGAGTACTATTTGACTCTGTCTGGAAGATTCAATGTTGTTGAATTTCTCAGGAGAGTCTATAGCCAAGGAACTCTGGGATAAGTTGGGGATTTTGTATCAATCAAAGTCCCTAGTAAACAAGTTGTTTCTTCGAAAGAATATGTATCATATTAGGATGGAAGATGGAGATTCTGTGACAGAACATCTAAATTCCTTTAATACTCTGGTAAGTCAACTTGTCTTTATTAATATTATGGTTGCAGAAAAAGATAAGTGTATTACTTTGTTATTCTCTTTGCCAGACTCTTGGGATAATCTAGTTGTAGCAATTGGTAGTACCACTCAATCTACATTAAAGTATGAGGATATAGTTTCATCCTTTTTATCTGAAGAGATGAGGCAAAAAAGCATGGATGGTCATAGCACAGATGCTTTATTTGTAAGAGGTCGTACCCAAGAAAGGAATCCTAGTAAGCCTTCAGGGGGGAGATCTAAATCTACAGGTAGATCTAAGTCTCCAGGAAAATCTTTGAGGAAAGGATGGAAGTGTGTTAAAATAGGGCATTATAAGAAAGATTGCAAGTCTAAGAAGGCTGAAAAACCAAAGGGATTTGATAGTACCTCTTCCACAGAGGCGAAAACCTCCACTGAAGAAGGAGGTGATGTTTACCTAGCATCTACAAGTACACATGCAGACCATGATGTATGGTTGATCGACTTAGGTGCATCATACCATATAACTCCTCACAGGGAGTGGTTCTCTAAATATGAAAAATATGATGGTGGTGATGTATTCCTAGGAGATGAATCAACAACAAAAATATTGGGATGTGGAAGGGCTAAGTTGCTGCTAAAAGATCGAAGGATTATAACTCTCCCTGGGGTTCTACACATTCCAAAACTATCCAGGAGCCTAATATCTATAAGCAATATGGATGATGCAAGAGTGGATATTGTATTTGGAAAGAACACTTTCAATATGGTACGATGAGCAATGGTGTTGATGAGAGGAGTTTGGTGTGGAACTATGTACAAGTTGTTAGGAAGAATTTATACTAATGGGTGTAACAATTATGTTGTCCCTGAAAAGAGAAATAAAGAAGAAAAGACCAATATTGTCCCTAGAAAGAAGACCATGATGTGGCATCAAAGACTAGGACATATTGGAGAAAAGGGCCTTCGAACTCTGCATGGTAAAGGTATGGTTGAAGGTATGTCTAATTTCACTCTGGATTTTGATTTCTCTGAACATTGCATAT
>SNQJ01S0037699.1:110914-128019 GCA_010110895.2 Picea sitchensis
TGTGTTTGGACATGTTCCTGTTCCATCCCTAGGTAAATCTGTGTATTATGTTTCATTCATAGATGATTTTTCAAGGAACACATGGATCTATTTTCTTAGAAAGAAATATGAGGTATTTGATAAATTTAAAGAGTTTAAGGTTTTGGTAGAAAATCAGACAGAGAAAAAAATAAAGGTATTGAGAACAGATAATGATGGAGAATTTTGCGGAAATGAATTTGAAGAATTTAGTAAGAAGTGTGGCATAGCAAGGCAGAAGACTACTCCATACACTCCTCAACAAAATGGAGTTGCAGAAAGGATGAATAGGACACTGATGGAAAAAGAAAGGACCATGCTCAGCGGTGTCGGGTTAGGACAAGAATTCTGGGCAGAGGCAGTGGGTACAACATGTTACCTAGTCAATCGATCACCTTCATCAGCGTTGGATGACAAAACTCCACATGAGGTATGGTATGGAAAGAAACCCTCTCTTCAACATCTTAGAGTGTTTGGTTTTGATTCTTATGTACATGTTCCAAAGGAAAATAGGAGCAAGATGGATAAAAAGGCTGAAAAGTGTATCTTTATTGGTTATAAAGATGTTGTGAAAGGTTATAAGCTTTGGAACCTAGAAACCAAGAAGACTGTTTACAATCGAGATGTTTTTTTCAGAGAGGTAAAAGATGTGCCCAAATAGGAATTCCTACCAACGTAAGATGAACCTGAGAAAATAGAGCTTCATTTGGATGATGCAAAATATGAATCATCTGAAGAAGAGGAAGAAAAATAAGAAGAAGAAGAACCTCATACCCTAGTATTGAGGAGATCAGTGAGAGATAAAAGGCAACCAAAAAGGTATAGTCCACCTGATTTATGTTCCAATTTTTCTTTATCTATTACTAATGATGATCCCAGAACTGTCAGGGAAGCAGTGAATTCAGAGGATAGTAAACTCTGGAAGAAGGTCATGGTTGAAGAAATGGATGCCTTGGATAAGAATGAGGCATGGTATATAGTTGAGTTGCCATCTAGAGGAAAATCTATTGGTAGCAAATGGTTGTTTAAGAAGAATTTTAATGCACAAGGTAAAGTGGAGAACAGGGATGACTTTAGGGGCTAAATTTCACTCATGGGCTAATTTTCCATGGTTTTTCCAAAAACGAGATTCACTATTTTAAAAATGATTCGCCCAAATTCTATAGGATAAAATTATTTTACCTTAAAAATCGACAAAATTTTATAAAAACTATATAAAATCCTTAGAAATTTGAATAATTTTACAAAAATATCGCCAATCATTTATAGTTGGCATATGAAGGATTAATAAGATTCGCCAAGGTTTCTACATTTTAAAATAAATTTCCATCCTTAAAATCATCCCTAGTGGAGAAATACAAAGCTCGGTTAGTAGCAAAAGGTTATTCCCAGGTAGATGGAATTGACTTTGGTGAGATTTTTTCTCCTGTTGCTAAGTTAACTTCTATTAGATTTCTTTTATCTATTGTTGATGTTTTTAATCTTCAAGTGGAACAGATGGATGTGAAGACAACATTCCTACATGGGGATCTGGAAGAATAAATCTACATGAAGCAGCCAGAAGGCTTTATAGTGAAGGGAAAAAAAGAGTTGGTCTGTAAGCTAAAAAAATCACTACATGGTCTAAAGCAATCACCTATGATGTGGTACCAAACGCTTGACACATACATCCTTGGATTGGGATTTGTAAGAAGCAGGGTTGATCATTGTGTATATTCCAAGCAGGTTGGTAATCACTTAATTTATGTAGTGTTGTATGTTGATGACATGTTGTTGGTAGGAAATAACATGAATGTTATTAAGGAGGTGAAATCACAGTTATCCTCCAAATTTGACATGAAGGATCTCGATGCTGCTAACTTCATTTTGGGAATGGGGATTAAAAGAGATCGTGCAAACATGAAAATCTGGTTGAATCCGAGAAAATATGTTGAGACGATATTGCAGAGGTTTAATATTCATGGAAGTAAACCAATCAAGGTTTCTATTCCTATATGTGTAAATTTATCTGCAGATCAGTGTCCCAAGACACAAGAAGAAGAAGAGGACATGTCCCATGTTTTGTATGCCAGTGCATTTAGCAGTTTGATGTATGAAATGGTATGTATTAGACCGCACATTGCACATGCAGTGGGAGTTTTGAGCAGGTATATGTCAAAACCAGGGAAGAAGCATAACAGTAAAGAGGTTCTTCAAGTATCTTCGTGGCACTACCAGTTATGGATTTTTCTACCAAGGAAGACCAGGATTGGACAGAGTGTTGGACATACATGGCTTTATTGATGTAGACTGGGTTGGAGATATGGATCACAAAATATCTACAAGTGGGTATGTGTTTAACCGATTTGGAGGAGTAATCAGTTGTATGAGGAAAAGACTGGTTGTAGTGGCACTCTCAACTACAGAATATGAAGACATGGAAACCACTCATGCAAGAAAGGAAGAAGTATGGTTACAAAGATTATGTTTAGTTATTGGGTTGGTACAACAAGCAGTGAGATTACATTGTGACAGTCAGAGTGCAATCTTCTTGGCAAAGAACCCAGCTTATCGTTCGAAGACAAAGCATATTGATGTTCAGTATCACTTTGTGAGAGACATGGTTGAGGAAAAGAAGGTGTTGCTGGAAAATGTTGACACTTTGAAGAATGTTGCAGATTCATTGACAAAGTCTGTGAGCACAGAAAAGTTCTCTTGGTGTAGAGTAACAATGGGCATGGCTGCCTTGGATTGTTGACTATACAATCCCCTGGACCCCTGAATGCAAAGGAAACAACAAGTGGTAGAATGTTGGGTATGTGTTATATTCTTTGCATGTGTGTGTGTGGGCATGTTAGATATGACAACTGCGTCTAACGATCCCTGTGGTTTTTTCTATTTTTAGCGGTTTTGTAAATTAATCCCAGATTAAGGGATTAGGGTTTTGGTATCTACGGAATACCTAAAAACATTGTATATATATTGTATGGTGAATGGTGAAATTTGATATAATGAATATAAGAAAGGTTTTCTNTCGAAGACAAAGCATATTGATGTTCAGTATCACTTTGTGAGAGACATGGTTGAGGAAAAGAAGGTGTTGCTGGAAAATGTTGACACTTTGAAGAATGTTGCAGATTCATTGACAAAGTCTGTGAGCACAGAAAAGTTCTCTTGGTGTAGAGTAACAATGGGCATGGCTGCCTTGGATTGTTGACTATACAATCCCCTGGACCCCTGAATGCAAAGGAAACAACAAGTGGTAGAATGTTGGGTATGTGTTATATTCTTTGCATGTGTGTGTGTGGGCATGTTAGATATGACAACTGCGTCTAACGATCCCTGTGGTTTTTTCTATTTTTAGCGGTTTTGTAAATTAATCCCAGATTAAGGGATTAGGGTTTTGGTATCTACGGAATACCTAAAAACATTGTATATATATTGTATGGTGAATGGTGAAATTTGATATAATGAATATAAGAAAGGTTTTCTCGGTTGAGGGTTTCCGGTCTAAAATCTCTGTGTACTCTGTGTATGAGCCATTAATTAAATTATGTTTTGCTTAAGAATCTATATGCATTGCTTTACCTCATAGGTTTGAAACTTACACTCTGACTGCCTCAATATTTTTTGGATCCACTGTTCTTCCCTTTTCTTATATAGTGTGGCCCAAAGAGTGGATATACCTCTCATATAAAGTGCACTTGATTAACTTGGTAGAATGTTGGTGATCTTTCAACACCTGTAACACCAACCTCAAATTATGCTCATGCTCCTTCTATGTCTTGGAGTAGATAATAATATCATCCAAGAAAACAATAATGAAATCATCCAAATAATCATTAACAACTTCATTCATCAAACACATAAAAGTAGCTAGTGTTTTTGTCAACCCAAATGGCACCACTACAAACTCATAATGGACATACCTTGTCCATAAGGTTGTCTTGATGATATGTTGTAGGGTTGTTCCTAAAGAAAGGTGGCTTGAATCCTTTCTTCATCTAATATCTATCTTTACTTTCTTCTTATCATCCCAAACTTTTTGAAAAGACGATCTTCCTTTATTCTACTCATACAAATACTTGGCTTTACTTTTGGCTTCCTCCAAGATCTTGGGTTCATCAAACTGAATTTTATCTATATAGAGTGATGGTAGACCACTCAAAAATCTATGAATTCTCAGCTTCTCATCCTTGATAAAACCCACACGCCTCAAAATATCTAAGAATATCTTCTCATACTCCTTCATGGTCAAGCTTACTATCTTAAGTTCAAATAAGTCTTACATTTTCTTGTCACAATAATTCTCTAAACAAGTACTACCGGAAGTACTTCTTGAAATGCTTCCAAGATATTCTCTTTTCATCAATATGCTTGACCCACTTCAACTGGTTCCACAACATGGAATCTAGACCTGCTTCATTATAAATGGAAATTCTTGCTTCAAGGTTTGATGAATAATTTTTAAACTAGAAATACTTTCTCATGCCCAATAACCATTCTTCATCATATTTGACCTTTCCTATTGTCTCCATAAAATATTGGTGGATTGAGCTCCTCGAATTCTCCTTCCAAACTATATAACTTAGGTCTTATCCAATGATTCTTAACAAGAGACATACTTGGAATATTCTTTGATTTAGAAAATGCACGTTCTCTCCTCGCTAAATGTCTAGGTGAATGATGATGTCTAATATTACTTCTTGAGTTCCTAGAACCTCTGTAATCATCCCTCCTATCATGAGATACATTCTCTTCTACATGTCATGCATTGGTTGCTTTCCTTGTGTTGGACTCCTTCTGATTTTTCTTTACAAATTGTTCAAATTTTGTAGTAGTTGAGTATCAATTCAGTTATGCTCCTCATGAGCTCTTATTATCCTTTCTTTGTCAACTCTATAGATCAATACTTCCCTTCTCAAAATATTCATGGTTTCAACCAGCTCTATTAGCTCCACTCTACTTCTATGTCCATTGGATTATGTTTATGCATTTACCAAGTTGATATCCAAACCTATAACTTCCTCTAAATGGTTTTAATCTCCCTGTGCATCATCCATTAACTTTATATGTTCTTCATGTACCTCTAACTCTCCAAAATGTACAAGGAACCATTGTTGCTAGAAATTATGCATATTGTAAAATTTTCAGTAATTAGGCTACAGGTTATCCTTCATCTCAATTTACATAGAACTTTGATGCACTACTCCAAATTATGATCCTTCGGACATAATCTAGTCTGAATCATATTTGAAATGACTATACTCATGCCTCATTCTAAGTTCTAAGTTGAGAGTTATGGTTCTTTGAAATCAACAATTTTGGCCCTTTTCTACACTTGTCTCACTATAAAAATTAATCTCATAGGCTAACTTCTGTCACCAATAGCAGAAAATATGTTGAGAACTAGGAAATATTTTATATCAAGAACAGATGGTATTCCTAAGGGTGATAAAAAGCTAAATTATTGTAATATGATGCTCCAATCACTTTTTACATCAATATGGAAATGTCAACTTTTCCCTCTCTACACTTTTTCCAGATTTGGAATTTTTAGTTGAAAGTATCATCTCCCAAAAGAAGAAAAACTGAGAAATATTCAATAAATCAAAGTTGTATGGCTTGTTGAGGAGGTAAATTGTTGAATAGATATAAAAATATCATGTTTGTGATCTCGAAAAAAACCACATCATCTAAATAATACATGCCTTAACATATTATAATTCAAGGGTCAAATATGGGTGATTACAAGGGTGTCCAATAGTTTCTTCAAATGGATAACATGTTTTTCCCATGTTCTATTGTAAATGATAATGTGATCCAAGTAAAGGACTACAAAGGAGTCTATGAAAGTTTTCAATATTCCATTCATCAACCTCGTAAATTTGGTTGGTGCATTAGTGAGCAAAAAAGACATCACCAACCATTCAAACATACCTTACTTACTTTTCAAAGCATACTTCCATATGTCTTCCTCTTTGATCCTTATTTGATGGTAACCAAAGTTGAGGTCTAACTTGGAAAAGTTCTTTTTTACTTAAATTTGATTAAGAAAGTCATAAATCTTTAGAAAATGATATCAATTCTTAATTGTGATCTTGATGAGTGCAAGAAAATCAACACTCATATGCCTAGTCCCCTTTTAGCACCAATGCAACAAGGGGTCCACATGGGGACACACTAGGTTTAATCATCCCTTGGCCTGACAACTCTTATATATGATTCTTAATTTACTCCATCTCCAACATAGAGGTTTAGAATAAATAGAGATTAGGAAAAGGTAGATTTTGGAACCAAGTGTATCTCATGCTCAATTGGTGTTGGGAGAAAACTACTTTGGTTCTACAAAAAATATTTCACTTTCTCAATAGTTGATTTAAATCCTTCTGTCATTATTGTATTATATTTGACATATTTAGTTTCTACGAAATCATCTTATTTGGGTCCTACAATAAACATCACAAAAATTTTCTCTCTATTGATTAACATCTTAGCTTGAATATCATAAATCAAAGGGTTAGTCTTCTTACCCTTGTAGTTGTTCATCGAGTATTGTTTCTCTTCCTTCACTAATATCCATTTGGTGCCTCTTCTTATGAAAATAACATCTTTATCCCAGATATATGGTCTACCAGTGACAACCTCACAAGCATCTGAAGGAACAAAATCACACTCCATCTCATCAATGAACTGACCTAAAATATAGAACATGAACTTACATTAATGAATAAATTGAAGCTCCACATCCTTTGCAACTATATCAATGAATATGCTTTTAAATTTGTCCTGGTCTTCCATCCCAATTGTTGAACCAATGTTTTATAATAATTTTTGTTTTGGTGCGAGAATCAGATATTGTTGTTACACACTAAAACAATTTATAGTTTTATCAATGGTTTAGGCTTGCAATGGTCTTGCCAAAACCATCTCTAAAATTTTCTTAAGGACTTTTCAAGCAGTTTTGTACACCATCCCTAATGTCGTGAAAATTGAAATTTTGGGGGTTGTTTTTTAAAAACGCCCTCCAAAACTTCAATTCTCATGAATTTTAGGGGTGTTTTTCAAAAAATCATCCCTAAAAATAGGTTTAGAGGTCGCCTTTTGAAAATTGTCATTAAAAGTTATGAGAATTGAAGTTTTGGAGGTAGGTTTTAGAGATATTTTTTTAACCTCCCTTAAAATTTCAACGCTACTGACTTTAGTACATTTAGAGGTAGTTTTTAAAATTGTTCCCTTATAAGTTCAACTCACATGAATTTTTGGAGGTCATTTTACAAAACAGTTACCAAAATGAGACTTTTGGAGGTGGTTTTTTTACAATCTGCCTTTGGAAATTCAGTTCTGATAATGGTTGGAAGCAATTTTCAAAAAGTTGCCCCTAAAAGTCACGAGAGTTGAATTTTTGGAGGAACTTTTAAGGGCCTCAAAGGTTTCAATTCTCACGACTTTTAGGGGTAGTTTTCAAAAAATCACCCCTAATATAGATTTAGGGACGTTTCTTTGAAAACTACCCCTAAAATTCATGACAATTGAAGCTTTGGAGGCCATTTTGTTTTACAAAGCACCTCCAAAACTTCAATGCTTATTAATCTTAGGGGAATCTTTCAAAAAAATGCCCCTAAAAATAGATTTAGGGTTGGTTTTTGGAAAACCTCCCCTAAAATTCATGAGGATTGAAATTTTGGAGGAGGTTTGTAAAAAATTGCCTCTAAAACTTCAATTCTATTGACTTTTAGGGGTGATTTTTTTTAAATTGCATCCAAACATCATGAGAATTGAATTTTTGTAGGCAATTTGTAAAACAATGCCTCCAAAAGTCCAATTTTGGAAACAGTTTTATAAAACCACCCCCAAAAGTCACAAGAGTTGAATTTTTAAGGGCGTTTTTTTAAAAACTACCTATAAATGTACTATAAAAAATAACATCAAACTTTTAAGGGATATTTTTAAAAAATGCCTCTAAACATACTAAAAAATAAGTTTGTTAGGCACAGTTTATAGAAAACCTCCCCCATAACTCCTTTTCAATGAAAAACAATGAATATATAATTATATCTCAAAATAATATCCACTTTAAAAGAATCACTTACTATACAAATCAATACTTAAGGTCTTTCACACATCCATAACATTTTTTGTAGATCTCGTGAGTCATATGTGGTGCCCTTGGCCACTATAGTGGCCATATAAGTGGAATCTTTATCATATGAATGATATATGGTGGCCATTTTGAGTTTGGAACATCAATGATGGTTCTTGTGGATTAGGACATGGTCCAATGTCAAAATGTATAGTTTTATGCCATAAAAGTTTCCTTTGGGGTTCATGGGATATGCAAGGGGACTTGAGCCATGTCATGCATAGGGAATATTTGGCATGCAAGTGCACAAATTTGGGGGTTTTGAGTCCATCGGGATGGAAAAAATGTGAGTGTGTTAATCTGGTGCCCCTCTGTTTGTCTAGATAGAAACAATGCAAGGGATGTTACATGGGCACTAATCATTGTTTTCAAGTCCCCCAAGATGAAAACAATGAAAGTGTAGTTACATGGTTGAAAATTAGTGTTTGTAATTCCACCGAGATGGAAACAAGGTCAGAGCAGTCATGTGGCTAAAAATTAAGGTTTCCAAGTTTCATAGGACAAAAATAGGGCAAGCCTTACATGGAAAAAAACCAAGGTTTCTGAGTTGTTCAAGTGAAAAATGAGGCAAGCACTAGAGGTAGTTTCCTGTCTGATGTTTGCATGGTAGAAACACAGGGTTTCCCAAGAGGGTAGATATGTAAAGAATACAAGTTTAGTTGCACGATGATAATTTGGGGCTTACAACACCACCAAGGAAAAAATGGTCCAAGTTGTTGAAGGAGGTTGTTTGACAAGAGATTAAGGTTTATGAGTCCACCAAGTAAAAAACAAAGCAAGTTCTAGACTTTAATCTTTATACTATACTCACTCAGTAATGCATAAGAGGTATTGTTGGATACAATGATATATATATAGTTCTCATCGTGATTTATATATAGGAAACCCCAAAGTTGTTGGACAATTTAGATGGAAATGGTGAAATCCTAAACAAGATGAGAAAATGCTTCTCAACTATTTTCTCTTAATTGCTCTTAAATATGTTTATGCATATAAACTACATTGGGGTGCAATGTGTGTGTTGGGTTTGTCCAAATCTTGGAATGCTTTCATTAATGGGGTGGTTAGCATTCCTCTTGGTGCCACATCTACTTAGTAGCACATGAGATGTATGGAAAGATATATTTTTCACTCTAAAGTTTTCTTGTATTGCAGTTGGGTTCTAATGTGTGTGTTTTCTGTTGAATTTGTTTGTGCATATGAACAATGATGTTATGAATGGTGTATGTTGGTTCTATTGAAATATTGGCCTTGGGTCATTTGTAGGGTGGTAAGCATTCCTCTTCATGTTGCATCTTCTCTATAGAATATGAGATGTATGGCCAAACCTATGTTACATTATTCTCTTGGAAGCTCATCCAAATTGTTTATGGGTTTCAATGTGTGTCTTTGTTTGGAAAACTACATTGTTTGGTGTATGGAATTATTGTTTTGTGAAAAATATGGCGATGACTAAGTTGTTTGTCATGTCTATCTAAACTTTTTCCTTGGACCATTTGTAGGGTATTCAACTTTCATCTTGTTACCATATCCACTCAGTAACACATGAGAGGTATTATCAATGACAATGACATATGAACAATTCTTATATCACTATCTATCTAGAAAACCTAAAACTCCTTGGACAATTTATAAAGAAGTGGTCCAATCCTAAACAAGATGAGCAAGATCTTTCCATTGTCCAATTGTTTCTCTTCAATGTGTTTATGCATGTAAATAGCAGTGGTATGCATGGTATGTGTTGGGTCCATCCAAATATTGACCTTGGGTCATTCGTTGGGAAATTAACATTCATCCCAATATCATATCCCTCCATAACAAATGACATGTATGGAAGGTCCTATATTAGATTATGCACTCTTAAAATTTTCTGCATTGTAGTTGGGTTTCGATGTTTGACCTTGTTTTGGATATTGCATTATTCCATGTTTGACTCCTCTTCTTCCATTGGACTGCTTCGTTGATCACTAATTTGTTTGTCAAGTTTATCCAAACTTTGGCCTTGGGTCATTTGTAGGACAATTGACCTTCTTATAATTTCTATTGTATCCACTCAATAAAAAATGAAAGATATTAATAACAACTACATGTTTCTCTTTTGGACTTTGGATTTGTACCATTTGTTGAATGGTCAAAAGTATTTTTTGCTGCCAACTTTTCTTGAAACCATGCAAGGGGAGTAAGGCTAATCCCCTTGCTATGTACAAGAGAATAGGGCTACTGTGAGGCCTCTATCTCTTTATTTTTTATTATATATTCTTATATGGAACCATAGTGGTATTTGATATATTAGTTGAATATGTTTGAAATTTGACCTCAGGTCATTTATAGAGAAGACAATTTTCTTTTTCTTATCACTTGTACTCAATAACACATGAGAGGTGTGCTTGAACCCAATGATAGTGAATTCAAGAAAAGGGGTTATTAATAGAACATGTTCCAAGATATGATGGAAAAATAATAGGTTTCAAGTACAAAGAGTTTGATGGTGAGTGTATAAGTGCACTAGGATTAGCGCACTAAGGACAACTCTCTAGGCATCTACCATGGTATTGGGATGAAGCCAAGCTGATAGGTGCACTTGATTATGTCCAACTCGAGGTGCCTTATAAGTCTAATGTGTTTTAAACATTTCATTATATAATGTCTTCACCTTCACTAATCAAATCATACACCATATAATTACTTGTGTTAATGCAAGATTTTGTTTGTTTACAGATGTGGAATCAATGTGATATCTTCACACAAGCCTTCAACATCCAAAGGTAAAATATCTATTCAACCACAACTACATAAGGGTGATGACATATAGATAATTCCCATGTAGTACACCCTCTTCTAACATGTAATGAGACAAGATTTGTTCAACAATGTATCTCATAAAAACATCAGAGTTAAGCATGCATGATTTAGGGTGATGAAGAGAAGGATGTGTATCATCATTCAACACAATATATCCTTTACATAATATTCTTCCTACCTCTATCATTCTCTCAAATCCCACTCCTTTGATGATCTGCTCAACTTTGGAACAAGTATAATATAAAACAATGGAACCCCTTCTCTTCCTAATGACCCAATATTTAACATCGCCCTATAACCATCTAGGGTTAGTATTTTACATCCTCAAACCTCAATTAATAATATAATTTTGGACCTTATAGAATATTCTTGAAAGTCCACATGTGTCTAGCGCCACACAGGTGATTAATGGTGGCTAATGTGGCATCCACTTGTACCATGGTTGTCAACAAAGTAGGTAAATTTGTGCAAGGCATAACTTCTACATACAAGCTCTGATTGAGGCAATTTTTGCACCATTGGAGAGGTCTTAATGTGTAGAATAGTTCCAAGGGGTTGCAAGATATTCTTGCAAAGTTTTGACCCCCAAAAATGTTGTTTGATTCCTCAAAATGGCTCTGAAAGGTTCCAAACCCCAAATCTCCAAACTGGGGCCTGCCACTAAAATGGGCCTTGCAAGCCAATTCCTTCAAATGTTCCACCCAAAAAGTACCAAGATAGATGACAAATTATATTATGATCCATTCTGGATCATTTAAGTACTCAAATAAATCTACTACTTGGGATAGATTCTATACAAAGTCCTCTCACACATGCTTCTACCCAATTGAGGAAGGGCTTGGAGAATCCAAATAGCATGGGGACTTTCAATAGGAAAATATAATGTACTCTATCAAAGTTGTTGCTCATATCCAGCTTTATGGTCATGCCTTGCTTCCCGACATGATTTCTTTAATGAATGACTTATTACACCAAGATAATGTTATTGAAGATTTTCCACCCCTTCTCAAAGTCATCCTACCCAAGAGAGATGATAGGGGAGGAGCCAACTTAGTTTGGTAGATAAAATTTTGGATAAAATTTCATGGGAGATGTTTAAGAGTGTGATGAGGTGGAATTGATGAAATGAGGTGGGTTTTTGTTTTCTTTTGGGATCAACATAAGTAAGGGGGAGTTGATTCCTCCTCCCAATTTGATGTAGCATATTTCATCCAATTTCTTGATGAATCTCCTAGGTGTCGATTTGGAGGAGGAGGGTTTCTTTGTTGTTGCATCTACTATGGCCTTGAAAACTGAGGCCTTGATAGGGAGAATGAGCTTCTTTCATCATCATGTATTATTTTATCCAACAAAAGAATTTGTAAAGACACATGTAGATAATGTGAAAATTATATAACTTACATGGGAAATTAGGGCAAAAAATTGAGCTTCGTGGTTTACTTCCCACCAAAATAAGGGGCTTTTTCGGGGAAAAAAAGAGCTTTGTGGTTTAGTTCCCACCAAAATAAGAGGTCTTTGATTTCTTTGGGCTTAAAATTTTGGAAAGAAGAAATATGGATAGCCCCACAACAATCCATATAGTTTTTATCCCTCAAAACTGCATATGCTAGACCACCTCTTCATCACTTATAACCACAACAATGTCTCGATAAAATTTTATCTGTGGAGGCTTGATGAATACTCTATTTACATTGTTCGTACACAAAATTTATAGTTTCTAAGAAGAGGAGCATTAATGTGAACAAGTGTTTCACTGCAACTAGGTCCCTGTCGAACAAGTTTGAATATATATAAGATTTATTGTGTATTAGGTACTTTGGTTGGAATTTATATTGATGTAGATTCCATTTTTCTTTGTCTACAAACTTGGTATGTATTCTAACAAGAGACTTATAATCACATCCACACTCTTAATCAGAACCCTAACTGTTATAGACAAGGCAACCTTCCCAAGCCTAAAATCAAAAACCTTTTCATGTAATTTAAAAAAAAAATTATAACCTTTCATGCACAAGGGCGACCTGAAATTAAAAAAACATTTTCATGTTATTTTTAAATAGTTTTATAACCTTTCATGAATAAGGGAGTCCTGATAGCCTGAAGTTGAAGACATTCAAATTTTAAAAATCCTTTGACTGATGAAATTGACAATCCATCCAATTGGTGCCATATGATAAAGATTCAAACAAAAAACCACCTTAATTTTAGGGCCATGATTGCCGGGAGATTTAATCAAAATCAAAATTTTAATGATATGATAAGATCAGTGAAGTGGAATGAACCTAGTCATATCACTTCTTCGAAGTGTAGTACTATATGCATACAAATCACTACCACACACACTTACAAAGCAATGCCAAAGCTTGTTATCTAATGGTTGCAACATCATGAATAAAATAAAATAAAAGAGTATCTTACATACTTTTACCTTGGATAGGGTTTACCCTTAACGTGTTCCAAAGTGGAGGGGATGACTTAATTTAAAGCGTTTTCTATTTGGGATCTAAGTTCTAATTATTGAAAACACTTTTGTCCCAGTAAAATTTATCGATCACAATTAGAATTTTTAAGATGGAGATTTGAGTATTGGAGAGGAAAACCCCTTTCACGAGTCTCGTTCCTCCCTATAGTACAAAATCATATGACAAGTGATTAATTTATAAACATATATGGTTGATGCGATTAGAGTGGTAGAATATATACATGGTAGACTATGTACATTTTCACTATATTAACAGTTAACTTCAAAAATCATTACAAGAAAGGATAACCTATCCACAAACAAAGAGATCTATAATAATTCAATGTATGAATATTCAAGACATCTGCCATGTCTTGATTTGAATCCCGTTTAAGCTATCTCCAATGGAACTATCATAAACGGTCATATTTGAAACAGATACTTTTGTCTCGTCCTTTCCGAGTCTTCCAATGGTGCAATGTCAAATAATTATGGTCAGATGGATAGCTATGTTGTATCCAAAGGAATTCGTAGCAGCTAGACATTTTAGTCTACTATAAGCATCTTACAATATTGCATCTTAAAATAACTCTCATATCATATTTGAATTTGAAAAGGAAGTACGGTTTTCATTCTGACATTTGCAATCCTTTGCCAAGTCTAACATGTCATTCCACCCATCTCCTCTAGAATATGGGAGGACTTGTATTTGCAGTATGCGGTCTGAAAAATTATTGTTGTTGAAGGCAAAGGAGAAGTTTGGTGCATGACTTTGTCCCTTCCTGTAATTCAAAAGTGAAATCTCTAATCAAATTAATAAAAATAATGGTCACTCTTATTGGAAGTGACCAATTAATAATGTTTGCATAGATAGGCAGTTATCACTTGTTTTTTCAAAAAAGGTAACAAACCATTGTTAACTGGTTCTAGGGGTTGACATCCATACTTACGTCAAATTACAGTTTTGTAAACCTTTGTCTACAAAACTAAAGGTCTAGATGGGCCATAGGATTTTAGTTTCCTAAATACCATCCCCAAATATAATCTTAATGTAGAGATTGAATTTGTATGATATTAATAGAGAGATTGAATTTGTATACGAGTTCATCTAAACATTATGTAATTAGGACAATTTTAAATACAAGTCTCTTGAACAATGAAGGAATAAAACTCAAGCCATTTAGCTATGCTTTGAGTTATCATGCTATCTACTTTAGTATTCTCTCTAAAGCTATGACACCCAACTTGTGAACTTATTTCATTAAATTTCACATAGCACAAGACCATGTATACTCCTTAAAATATTCTAATTTTAATGACAAGATCTTTATTAAGTTCCATACCTGTAACGGATTAAAAGAGATTTATCTTGGAAAATGTACTAGATTTCAAATTTGAGTGATTGAGTCTGTATAATTCGAGTGTCATGAGGGTTTTTTATGGTGCTTAATCTATTTATGCATTCAGATATGCAATTTAAACAACATAAAATGGAGATTTCACCAAAATCTATTTCACGGATTGTGGTGAATTTTTTTCAAAAAGTCTAGTGTTTAAACAAAGCCTTTTTTTATAAGATATGAATGGAAATTAAATGTAATTCAAAACATGATTATGTCTATGTATTATATATGTATATGATGATCTTATTATAATAAAAAAGGTTATAGTTTTTAGTCATCTCCTATAATTTATTTTATTTGAAATTTTTATCTATGTGAAATTTTGAAACATTGATGTTTATCCATGCTCCACTCATCATAAGAGATAGTAAAAAAATTAAACAATCATTCATTTCATAATTGTAAGAAAACAATTATTTAAAAATGGAAAATAAAAATTTAATAATTGAAATAGATCAAGATTAAAAAACAAACTATTGTTTGAAATTCAAAGAAAAATAAAATTAAACTATTGTTTGAAATTAAAAGAAAAAAAAATTAGTAATTGAAAAAAAAAAATTACTACACAGAACAAACTATTATTCCAAACTTAAAATACAAAATTTAATAATTAAAATCCCATTACATTTTTCTTTGAAACTGCTTTACACCGCGCCCATCAATCACTTAGTTCTTTGATTTTATATAAAAATAAAGATAAAAGTTTAATAATGGGGGAGCGATTTCATTGTTTGGGAATCAGAGATAAAAAAAATAATATTTGAAAAAAAGTCTCCAGAGAAGCCATGCTGGCATTTATTATTAAAACTTAGAGAGAAAAATTTAACAATTAAAAAATGAAGGGATATAGTTTACATTCATGGTTTGAAACTTCAAAAATTAGAAGTCATGTTGAAAGAGAAATTTAATAATTAAAAAAATAAGGGTTAAAGTTTACATTCATTGTTTGAAACTTTAAACATTAATAATGGGAAATAATAACATGATGCAAGAAAACCAAGCTACAATGTTTACCATTTTGGAATTCAAACGCTTGAAAGATTCCATATTTTCTCAATTGATGTCTCTTTCACTTGAAAGAGTCCATATGTTGTCAATTGATGTCTCTCTCACAGAATCTTATTAGTTAAATTTATTTCTGTATATTTTATTTTATTTTATTTTATTTCTGTGTATATTTGTCCTTGCATGAAAAATTGGATTCTTCGCAAGATTGATTGAAATTTGATTATCACATTTGATCATTGTAGGTTCCTTTCGTTCTTCTCCAACATCTTGAATAAGTCTTCGTAACCAAACAACTTCACAAGTTGTTGCACACAAGGCTTTATATTTTTCTTCAGTAGAAGACAAAGATACAATAGGTTTCTTTTTACTGCTCCATGAAACAACCCCGGATCCAATGCCAAATGCATATCCAGTGGTTGATCTTCGATCATCCAGATTGCCAGCCCAATCAGAATCCGAGTAACTTGTCAAATCAATATCATATGCATCGGTATATTTAATACCATAATCAAGTGTTCCTTTTAGATACCTTAGTACCTCCTTTGTTGTATTCCAATGGCTTTCTAGAGGTTTCTCCATAAACTGACTTAACCCACTCACAGAGTATGCAATATCAGGTCTGGTTGTGGTGAGATAATTCAAACTATCCACCATCTGTCTATACATAGTGCCATTCACCTCCTTCGAACCATCATCACAAGAAAGTTTCACATTTTGTTGCATGAGAACAGTAGAAGACTTACACTGATCCATTTTAAATATCTTAAGTACTTCTCTGATATACTTACTCTGACAAACAAAATTTTGGCCTACATTTCTGCAAACTTCAAGACCTAGGTAGTAATATAACTCACCAAGATCTTTCATTTCAAATACCCTTGACAACTACTCCTTGATTTCATCAATTAATTTCTCTGCATTTCCTGTAATTATCAAATCATCAACATATAAGGAAATCAATATTATATACCCCTGCTCATCAAATTTGGTATACAGATTTGGATCACTTTTTCTCCTCATAAAACCTTTTTGAAGAAAGAAAGAGTCTATCTTCTCATACCATGACCTAGGTGTATGTTTTAGTCCATACAATGCTTTCTTTAACTTACACACTAAGTGTTCTTGCCCTTTTTCCACAAAACCTTCAGGTTGAGTAAGGTAAACCTCTTCCTTTAACTCACCATTCAAAAATGTAGATTTAACATCTAACCGGTGTAGCTTCCAATGGTACTTTGTAGCTAAAGAAATTAACATTCTAATAGTATTCAATTTAGCTACCAGTGCAAATGTT
>SNQJ01S0037700.1:11778-36099 GCA_010110895.2 Picea sitchensis
ATTCATACATATGAGATATACAGAGACAGATATTTCCTGAGGAAACCCATAAAGGGTAAAAACCTCTTTTTCTTTATATGATAAGTAATATTTACATTCTCTACATTATCATACATATGAGCTCCAACTCATTGTGAGGCTACAACCTCTATTTTGCAAGGTGCAACTTGCTGAGAGCACCAACTCTCTGGTTTCTCTAACACCAAATAGAAGGAAGCACCAACTCCCTGTGTTTCTCTAGCACCAACTAGAAGGAAGCACCAACTCCCTGGTTTCTCTAGCACCAGCTAGAAGGAAGCACCAACTCCCTAAGTGTTCCAGCACCAACTGGATGGAAGCACCAACTTTCGATCATACAGGAACCAACCTGTAAAACAGAGAACTAGAGTTCTCCCTTGCTCCTCCCTGCCACCCTGGTTTCTCTGGATGTAACCAGATGAGAGCTACAACTCCCTGTGTTCAAGCACCCACTTGAACCTCTGAGGACATCAGTCCTCCCTAGCACCTCCCTTCCACCTTGAATTAGTAAGTTTGGTATAATTATATATAAATTTGTCACAGTGATACAATATTGATCATTGGCTTACCAGGATTATCACTGTTCTTCTATGTTGCTCTACTCCCTTGTATCAGTGTCTCAATGTCTGCATCTCCTTTCCCTTTCTGATCTTCTGTTTTTCTCTACAGGATCACCTCAGCCTTTCTTCATTGTCTCACTGTCTTGCTACACCCATCCTTGCGCTTTCTGTGCCTCTCGCCTTTTATGCTCTGTGTGCCATATCCATTCAATGCACCATTCCTCTTCTCTGTATTTCAGCTACTGCAAACTCCTCCTTCTACACGCCTCAAATTCTCTCCACAACAACAACATTTCTCCTCTTTGTTTTGCATACTTATAGTCTGTGTGCCCCTTGTGCATGCCTTTTGTGCAATGCTTCTATATGATCTTCATGTCGAGTGCTGTGCCTATTCATCATTGCAACTGTTCAGCTTCTCTGGCTGTTAAACCCATGTGTCCATCATCACTGGGTGTTATGCTGAGATTCCTTAGCCTCTCCAATAGTTGAGACTCTTTGTCTTCTTTGTCACAGTCGAGATTATCCTCTCTATTTCAGTTACAGACTTCAATGCTCATCCATCTGTCAATTTCCTCCACAAACAATCTTCATTCCACTGGCAGATTCCTTGAGACTCTTCAGATCCTCTAGCAATAACACATACGTATTTTCGAGTCCTCTGGCAGAAACCATCATTGGTTTCTAGCAGTTACACTGTGAACCTCCAAAGACTGCTTCAACAACTGAATCACCACTGATCGATTAACTGTGAAGAGAAACAGTAGCCCTTCGATCATACTTAAATTCACCTGCACCGNNNTTAATTTCGTGATCTTGCATCTCGTAATTCCTGAGATAAATGATCTCGACTCTCCAAGTCACGATTGCCGAGACTCTGAGATGGAGCTTAGCACCGCTAGCTTCTTCCCTTCACGTGACCATCGGTGGTGACCACAGGCTGCGCCAAAAGGCACTTCGTATTTCACAAATTTGTAAACTTCATCAAGCCTGATCAATGGTCAAGATCTCCGATGATCCGACGGTCTAGCTCTCATCGCGATCTCGCATATCACAATTCCTGTGATGAAGGGCCTTGATGCTCCAAGTTGCGATTGTCGAGACTCTGAGATGGAGCTTAACACTGCTAGCTCCTTCCTCTATCTTCCGCAGATGTAACCTTTGGTTGTGACCACAGCCTTATTCGAAAACGCATTTCGTGCTTTCACATCTCGGGTATTTTGTGATGATTCCTCTTGACTCTCCATGTCACGAAATCCGAAATAGGGCTTGGCTTTTCTAGCTCTCAACAATGTGACCACGAGATATAACCACTCACCAATCAAATGAGAACTTCACTCCTTTGACTTTCCAGTCAGCGAAATGGTGATCTTTCGCCATGTGTCCTCTGGATCTAATGGTCCACGACTGTCCTCGATGGATGGCCAAGATTCCATCATATTTTTGGAGAGTTGGATGACTCTTGGTCTTATCCGCCTTGTAGCTTCACCATATTTAACAGGTGTTGGTCCTTCGTAATTAATCCAGATTTGACGGCCCAGATCTTATTGTGATTTTGCCACTTCACAAGACTTCTTCATGCCTGATCAACGATCCACAATCCTTGGTGATCTGACGGTCTAGATATTTTCGTGATCTCGCATATCATGAGTTTGAACCTCTTTCCTTTGGATTTCCCGATCTGTGAAACTTTGAAACAAAATCTTTGTCATTCACCATGTGTCCTCATGCTTTCGGGATTTTGTAACCCCGCTTCACCTTGCTCATTAAAGAACGTGCAGGTTCTCCTGGATCCAATGCCGGTCGGACCCTGTACTCCGATCTAACGCCCGAGATCTGTCCTCCATCTATGCGCTCATCCCTGGTGCACACCTATGCACTGCGTTTGACTCTGCGCTAATTCCTCTTGAGATGACTTTGTTCCTGTTTTGCCATCGATGCATATTCTGATCTTTCCATCAATGACAAGCACACTTTGCCTATTAAGCATGCCAACAATCCTCTGCACTATCTCTTCTGATCTTATCGATCTTGCTCTGCAACGTCTTCCCAAAATACTTCTGGTGCATGCCTGACACATTCTTCCTGTACTCAAGCCATCATCGCTGCTGTACTTTCCATCAATGACAAGCATACGCTACCTTTAAAACATGCCAACAATCTCCCCCTTTGGCATTGATGGAAACAAAGGCACCCGAGCCTGTTCTTTTCTCCCCCTTTGACATCAATGTCAAAGAAAACACGCTCCCCCTTAGATTTTTGCAGTATTTTTAGGAGGTATCAGATATTAAACCAACACAAACTGCCCGTGATGGGATGGAATCTTTTATTTGAGGCCTGCAGAATATTTGTATCTAAACCAGAGTCTTCTCTTTTTTATTCTTGGACCTGTTCATCTTCAACTTCCGTTGTATCCTCTGTATAATACTCAAAATTTCTCACCTCTCTTACTAGGACTCCTTCATCAACCTTTTCTTCTCATAACTGGATGGCTCCCCCTGTCACTGTTCTCTCTCTGCTTTTGACTATTTTCCTCCTTTGTTTCTAAAAAGGTTAGCTTTCCCTGACAAGGTCTTTCCTCTTGTTATCTCTACAGGATGTCATGTATGTCATTTTGTTAAACAAAAATGTTGTTGTTGAATATGTTGCTGACCTACTGAACCACTGTGTAATTGCAGCTCGTATTTTTCAAACAACCCTTGGATCTCCCCATTGATTCTCATCAATCTCTATTACTGCAATTTCATATTTCTTCCATGATGCATATAATCCAAGGCTTTTATGTCCATATTCAATCACAAGAAACAAACGCTACAACCACTCTCATACCTGCTTTTCTTTTTCACAGACAAAGGACCTGTATCATGTTTCTTAGGAGTACTGATTTCTTCCTTGTTGTATCCAATACTAGATTTGTCATTTGGTGATCTATGACTATCCAAGATCTTATCCAGGGTCATGGAGCTGTTTAAGAACTTGCTTTGGGTGTTTTCCTTCTCAACCTTCAAGATTTTTGCTTCTAGCTTATGACATGGTTCTCCTCCTACTTCATCCATGGGGTAAATGCTAACTGAACATGCTTTTATTGTATCTGAATCTTCTTCTTTACTTGCAGGGGAGGATTCAATTTCAACATTATTAATTGTCCTTATGCATTTATTTACCACTTGTCCTGAGTTTACATTTACCTTACATTCTTTGGATGTGAACACATTTTCACTGCCTCTATCACATTTTTGACTTGTACTTAGCAAATCATGTTTCAGATCATCCACAAGCAGAACGCACTTGGCATCTCCTTTGCCATTACTCAAACTCATCATCCCTCTATCCTTGATTTTACCTGGTTCATCATTTTCAAGAATCACATTTCCTGTTTTTATTTTACTTATGGACAATAGCTTATCCTTGTCTCCAGTCATGTGCTTGGAACATCCACTGTCTATATTCCCAGAGGCCTTTTGTTTTTGAGTTAAAAGTGCTTGACCACTTTTTTCACTATCTTTTCTTTTCCATGTGTTGGCCTTTCTATCTATGAACTTTATCCTTGGATCTGCTTTGTGATTCTTCAGATGGCAGTTTGCAGCTTTGTGGCCAAAGTTGTGACAATTATAGCATTCAATCTCATTGTTCAATAGGTCAAAGTTGTTATTGAAGCGTTGTCTACTCATTGACTGTTTATTATTTCTTGACCTCCTCAGTTGCATATCTCTAGAATTAATTTGGTAATTTGCAATCTGTGATGGTTTGTTACTTGGTTGTATCATTCTTTGTTGTGGCAAATATTTATTCCTTTGAAATCTTAATTTCTCATGTCTAAGTCTTAAGAAACAATTTGCAGCTTTGTGACCAAAATTAGAACAGTAGAAGCAGTATCCATAGAAAAATTCTTTGTACCTGGAAAATGGTTGTCTTCTTTGAGAAAATCAATTTTTTGTTCTACAGATTCAGTCATGTCACCTTTTTCTTTACTTGTCCTGGGCGGCTGATTGTCTTCCTTTGTTTCTGCAGGTTTGTTGTAGTCATTAGTTGTAGATTTGACATGGACAGTAGCTTTGACAAACTTGATGGGTTCTTTGTTTCTTGGCTGACCACTACTTGATCCCTCTTCATAACCCGAACCAGTTTTCAGCTTTGGATTCCTTTGCTGATTCAGAATGGTGGCTAATCCTTCTGAGGCTTTGATACTTGATAGATTCTGATGATACAAGTCTTGAAACTTCTCCATCTCTTTCCTAGTATTCACTGCTTCTTCTTCCAGAGCTTTACATCTTGCCTTCTTTTCTGATAACTGTTGTTTCAGAATGTCCTCGATTTTCTTTGCCTCTTCTAATTCCACTTTTAGCAGGGCAAAGTCTTCATCAGGCTATTTACTCTCTTTCTTGAACTATATCAACAATTTTTTTTGCTTTCTGTTCTTAATTCTGAGTCTGTCAATCTCTTCCAGTGCACTGATCATTTCTCGTTCCATATCAACCACAACTTCTTTATCATTCTCATCACTGCCTGTGATTTTATTATCATAATCCTCTTTGGCCATAAGCATGAAGTCATTTACCTTATCTTTACAAGAAGAGTCACTATCGGTGTCTTTTGAGGAGTCATCATTGTTTACACATAAACTTTTCTTTTTATCAAATCTTCTGGATTTGTGCTTCTCTTCACCTTCAAAGTTTTGATCGTGTTTCTTGTGTAGACATTTATTTGCAAAATGACCTATATTACCACAGTTGAAACATTTGAAGGGCAAATTACCTTGGTACTTTCCTGATCCTTTCTTTAGTTTTCTCACGAATTTTGCTTCAATTTCATCAGGCTCAGAATCTTCATTCTTATCTGTTTTAAATGATGCTTCTCTAGATGTGGGTTTATCTATAAATATCCTCATTGCATATGCAGTCAATGTTCCTAGAAGTTGATAAAAAGCCAAAGTCTTTATATCATTAAGTTCTTCTATAGCTAATACCTTTGGGTTAAACCTNGGTTTCATCTTCTTTCATCTGTATATTTTCAAACTGTACTCTGTAGGTTTGAAGCTTGGTATCTTTTACCTTCTCATTACCTTCATAACTACTGATGAGTTTGTCCCACATTTCTTTGGTAGTTTGAAGATGCATCACCTTCACAAACTTGGCTTCTGCAAGTCCATTCAAGATAGCATTCATTCCTTTAGCATTAAAGCTAAATTCTAACTTATCATCCTTGGAAGCTAGCACAACAGGATTTGTGTATCCAGTCTCTACTACATCCCAAACATCAACACCTAAGGCCATTAGGTATGTTCTCATTCTAACCTTCCAAAAGGCAAAATTCGTTCCATCAAACAGAGGAGGTCTAGTGACTGAAGTCCCTTCATGACTTGCCATGTTTAAGCTTATAGATCTACCTTTAAATAAACGGCACCTGCTCTGATACCAATTGTTGGACAACTGAGAGTGGGGGGGGTGAATTAGTTGTTACCGTGCTTAAACAATTATGCCTATTTAAAACTCATTATAGACTTCTCAATGATAATCACAGTAATGCAGGCAAGTAAGAATTATAACATTTAGCATCATTCATACATATGAGATATACAAAGATAGATATTTCCCGAGGAAACCCATAAAGGGTAAAAACCTCTTTTTATTTATATGATAAGTAATCTTTACATTCTCTACATTATCATACATATGAGCTCCAACTCATTGTGAGGCTAAAACCTCTATTTTGCAAGATGCAACTTGCTGAGAGCACCAACTCTCTGGTTTCTCTATCACCAACTAGAAGGAAGCACCAACTCCCTATGTTTCTCTAGCACCAACTAGAAGGAAGCACCAACTCCCTGGTTTCTCTAGCACCAACTAGAAGGAAGCACCAACTCCCAAAGTGTTCCAGCACCAAATGGATTGAAGCACCAACTTCCGATCATACAGGCACCAATCTATAAAACAGAGAAATACAGTTCTCCCTTGCTCCTCCCTGCCACCCTGGTTTCTCTGGCTGCAACTAGATGAGAGCTACAACTCCCTGTGTTCAAGAACCCACTTGAACCTCTGAGGACATCAGTCCTCCTTAGAACCTCCCTTCCACTCTGAATTAGTAAGATTTATATATGTCTATAAATTTGTCACAGTGATACAATATTGATTATTGGCTTACCAGGCTTATCACTATTCTACTATGCTACTCTGATCCCCTGTATCAATGTCTCACTGTCTGCATCTCCTTTTTTCCGATCTTCTATTTTTCTCTACAGGAGCACCTCAACCTTTCTTCACTGTATCACTATCTTTCTACACCCATCCTTGCGCTTTCTGTGCCTCTCACCTTTTATGATCTGTGTGCCATATCCATTCAATGCACCATTCCTCTTCTCTGTATTTCAGCTATTGCAAACTCCTCCTTCTACATGCCTCAAATTCTCTCCACAACAACAACATTTCTCCTCTTTGGTCTGCATACTTATAGTCTCTGTGCCCCTTGTGCATACCTTGTGTGCAGCGCTTCTGCGTTCTCTTCATGTCGAGTGCTCTACCTGTTCATCATTGCAACTCTTCATCTTCTCTGGCTGTTAAACCCATGTGTCCATCATCACTGGCTGTTATGCTGAGATTCCTTAGCCTCTCCAATAGTTGAGACTCTTTGTCTTCTCTGTTACATTCGAGCTCATCCTCTCTGTTGCAGTTACAGACTTCAACGCTCATCCATATTTCAATTTCCTCCATGAACAGTCTTCATTCCACTGGCAGATTCCTTAAGACTCTTCAGCTCCTCTGGCAATAACACAGAAGTCTTTTCGACTCCTCTGGCAGAAACCTTTAGTGGTTTCTAGCAGTTACACTGTGAACCTCCAAAGACCGCTTCAACAACTAAATCACCACTGATCGATTAACTGTGAAGAGAAACATCAACCCTTTGATCATACTTAAATTCACCTGCACCGTTGGATGGAGTTCGTAGGGTCTTGCGTTTAATTCATATTCCCACTGGCTGTGACCGAGTGCTAAATAGAGTTTTAATTTCGTGATCTCGCATCTCGACATTCTTAAGATAAATTATCTCGACTCTCGAAGTCGCGATTGTCGAGACTCCGAGATGGAGCTTAGCACCGCTAACTTATTCCCTTCACGTGACCACCAATGGTGACCATATGTTGCGCCAAAGGCACTTCGTATTTCGTGAATTTGTAAACTTCATCGAGCCTGATCAACGGTCGAGATCTCCGATGATCCGACGGTCCAGGTCTTATCGCGATCTCTCATATTTCGATTCCTGTGATGAAGGGTCTTTATTCTCTAAGTCATGATCATCGAGACTCCGAGATGGAGATTAACACCGCTAGCTCCTTCCTCTATCTTTCGTAGATGTAACCTCTGGCTATGACCATAGCCTTATTCAAAAACACATTTTTGACTTTCGCATCTCAGGTATTCATTGATGAGTCCTCTCGACTCTCCATGTTACCAAATCTGAAATAGGACTTGGATTCTCTAGCTCTCAACAATGTGACCACGAGATATAACCACTTGCCAATCAAACGAGCACTTCGTTCCTTTGACTTTCCAGTCAATGAAACAGTGATCTTTCACCATGTGTCCTCTGGATCCAACGGTCCATGACTGTCCTCGATGGCCGACCATGATTCTTTCATAGTTTTGGAGAGTTGGATGACTCTTGGTATTATCCGCCTTACAGCTTCACTATATCTAACGGTTGTTGGTCCTTCGTAATTAATCCAGATCTGATGGCCCAGATCTTATCGCATTTCGCCAATTCATGAGCCTTCTTCATGCCTGATCAATGGTCCATAATCCTTGGTGATATTATGATCCATATCTTTTCGTGATCTCACATATCGCAAGTTTGAACCTCTTTCCTTTGGATTTCCTGATCTGCGAAAATCTAAAACAAAATCTTTGTCATTCACCACGTGTCCTCCTGCTTTCGGGATTTCGTAACCCTGCTTCACCTTGCTCGTTAAAGAACATGCATGTTCTCCTGGATCCAATGCCGGTCAGACCCTGCGCTCAGATCTAACACCCGAGATCTATCCTCCATCTACGTGCTCATCCTTGGTGCACACCTACGCACTCCGTTTGACTCTATGCTAATTCCTCCTGAGCTGACTTTGTTCCTATTTTTCCATTGATGCATATTCTGATCTTGCCATCAATGACAAGCACACTTTGCCTGTTAAACATGCCAACAATCTTCTGCACTATCTCTTCTGATCTTATCGAGCTTTCTCTGCAGCGTCTTCCCAAAATACTTATGGTGCCCACCTGGCACATTATTCCTGTACTCAAGCCATCATTGTTGTTGTACTTGCCATCAATGACAAGAATACGCTGCCTGTAAAACATGCCAACAAAGTCCAGTCACTACGTGTCATACTGGCATTGTATCACCAACCTCTGCTAGTCATGTTGGAGATTGGTTGAAAACCTCTGCGAGTCACATTGAAGACCTGCAACCAGCCGCTGCAAGTCATGTTGGGGGCACATGTCTGGTCACTGCTAGTCACACTTCACACCCATCACCAACCTCTGCTAGTCATGTTAGAGATTTGCTACTAGCCTCTGCAAGTCATGTTGGGAGCATGTTACCAGCCACTGCAAGTCATGCTGGGGGCATTCATATGATTGAGAAGCCTAGACGTCTCAGAAGTAAGCCTAGATTCCTTTGCAGGACTTGCGAAGGAAGTCACCTTACTCATTTGTGTCCTGTTACTGCTGGGATACCAGAAGCATGGGGCTCACCTAAGTGCCCTTCAGGTTCCAAGGCATCTATGGTTTAAAAACACTCTGTTCCTTCTTTGGTTGATACAACAATCATGCCAATGCAATCTTCGGCTGACACCTCTTTTCCTTTAGGGGTTGGTGCATCCTTTGACCTTGTTGTCTCAAATCCCATTCAACCTGTGGTCATGTCGATGCAATCTTTGATCGACACCTCTTTTATGTTCGGGGGTGATGCGTCTCTTGACCTTGTTGTCTCGCATCTTGTTAAACCAACGATCATGTCGATGCAATCTTCGACCGATAAGACTCATGTTTTTTGGGATGGTGCACCTCTTGACCTTGTTGTCTCACATCCTATTCAACCAATGTTTGAGGAAGTGTTTGTATCGATGGAATATTCAATCGACCCCACTCTTCTCTTGGAGAGTGATAAGTCTAAGGAAGCGGTCGTGCCAATGCAATTTTTGGTCGATCCCGCTCTTCTAGTTTTGGTTCTATACCTTCTATGCCACGTCCTTAGATTTTATATTACTTCACCTTCTGAACAAGAGAGATTTTTACTCTTCCTGAGTTCTCTCCCTCCAAGTCTTGACGAGGTTCCCTTTGATTGGGATGGTCTTGTGGGGTATCCAATGCCTTCACCTATGTATTTTCCAAGAAGAGACATTATCCTATATATCACAGAGACGATAACCTCCGTTAGCACTTTTCCCTCCTTGACTTGGATATATTTGGGTCTTCCCAAGATTGGGTCGGTTCTTCGTAAGATACCGACATTCCACAGAAGGTCCGCCCAGGAGCCTTGGCCTCCCCCGTGGCTCTCTGCTTAGAATTTACGTAACGAGTCTTAGTTAAGCTCTTTTCTGACTCGTCTAAAAACCAAAAATATTTCCGAGTGATTTATCCCTTTCACACTCGTTAAAATTGGTTTTGAAAGATCATGAGTCCTAGTTAAGCTCTTTTCTGACTCGCTATAAAAAATAGAAAAGATTTCCGAGTGAACTCGTCTTTTTCACACTCGTAAATTGGATTTGAAAAGATGTCTATTTGGCCCAAGTTTACCCCTTTTTCACACCAAATAGACTAAAAGATATAAAAAAGGACATTTTTGGGGGTTAAGTTGTGATTGCATCTCATTCCCTCGCTTGTTGTATTGAGCGTTTAGCCGGTTCTCGCTTTGAGTTATAAACCGTTGCCTAAGCAGTTTGCATCCTCAACCAAGCAGAGCCTTGTTTTTATCCTTCGTAATTTGACACCCTATACCCTGGAGGGAACATCACCCCGAGTGTCCATCTCCCGCATGCATTTCCTTGCATTGAGCATAGGTACATTCCACTGCTGGAACTGGTTTTGCTTACTTGCGACACTCGTTCCCTCCTCTGTATCATAGCATTCATTTGTTATGAAAAAACAAAAAAAGACAGGTGGGAAGGGAATACTATATTGTAATTGGAAGCAGTCATGTCACCTTTGAACAAAGCACAAAGTTATTGAGTCCTTTTTGTGTCATCATAATTTTGGGTTTAGCATGGCCTTAGGAAGCTGATATTGCTATAGAGTTTTCTCTATCGCCTGGTTACTCTTCTAGTCCCTATAGAGAACGTTATCGATGCCTCCTGCATCCAATTGTAACATCATTGAGTCCATGTTGTCAGAGTCCACCATATGTCTCATGATCTTGTTCAAAGGAAGTCTATCAACCTGTGTCGACCACTCCTCAGAAATATTGGCTTTGCATGTCAACCATACCCTTAGTTTGTCTCAGAATCACATGATACTTTGGTCTTATCATGCACCCTGTCCCTACTTTCATCATTTGTAGGTCACCTTGAACAAGTTATTCATCTGATCTCCACCAAATCATGAAGCTCCTTCTTTGTTCCTCGTGATGACTGATGAGAGATGCCTCAATGCTCTCCTTTCAGTGGGTCTCTTTCCATCGAATTCAACTCATTTATTCTGGATATGAGACCTAGAGTTTTATGAGTACCTTGAGGCTTGCAGTCATTAGTGGCAGGCTCTCTCACCATTGACAGATGGGAATACATCAATGTCTCCTGATCAATGGATCTCACAATTGTTCGACACCAAATCCTTTATTCACATTTGTAGAGATGTACTCGGTGCCTTGATACCTACTTTCATTATCGGTAGGTTGTCTTGCGTTTGTTAACAATATACTTCAATGACCGGTAATCAAACGATGTCTCATCATGTTCGAACTAAAATAATTTATTCACATGATGTAGACTTGCACCATTGGCGGATCGTGTAGAAGACTTGAAGACATCACTATGTGGCCACAACTTTTCTGAGTTGTTGCTTCCATTTCATTGGACTAGTACCTATTTGACTTCAGTGATCATGGGAGATCAAATTGTACACCATGGTATACAGATATCTTCAGATTGATTTTTGAGACTAGTTTTACTGGGCCTTGTTCATGACTATGACAACTTTTGGGATATAATCGAATTTGTATTTGCCTATTCATGGCCATGAACACTTGTTTGGTATATTTTCCGCATGGATATGCATTGTATTCTTGGCAGCCATGCATGCAAAGTCAGTACATAATGTAATGAGAAATTTAGTTCATCTAGCTGGTTCTCTACCACTCCACTTCTGGGTTATTTATAATGTATTTCGTCCATCACAAATACTCCTCTGATCTCACACATTAGGGGGCATTTGTTATAGCAAGATTTTCCTCACCATTGCTATCTTTCACATAGTTCCTTTTTCCATTTCCCTATGTAGAATTATCATCCTTTTTTTGATGAGTCCAGAGATAAAACATACATTTTTACACATATACGCTCCCTAACTTCTATTCAAGATGTGTATACGCTTGATGCTCCATTACAACTTGCATATATCGGGATTTTTCCCAGAAAATACAAAATGATGTCTGGTTTCCATGTCACGACAGAAGATCTCTAATCCTTGGCCTTCCATATACTGGAAACGTTTTGACTTGGCCCTTCAGTTGCATTTTGGAGGCTATAAGAGCACAATTTTGAACTATGGAAAAGAGGAGAAAGCATTCAACTTTGAGAGCAAAGTTACTTTGCAGAAATTACTTCATATTGAGTCTGCATCCCTTTGTCCCTCAATTATGAACACAGTGTTCATCCCCCACGATCTTCCCTTATTGTTGAGAGGACCTCTTTGCCTCTTTCTCATGAGCTTACCTTTGGTGGAGGATTGAAGTGGTGGAGACCCAGTTGGAAGGAACTTGGTTTCTTGGTTTCGAACCGTGTCAACACAGAAGTCTATAATGTTGACACCTCCGCTGATCGATTATTAATAGAAATACTCCTTTCCCGTCCTATTGGTATATTGCAAATATATGATTATTATCCGTGGGCATGTTTGTAATGTATATTAACGGATTATGCTATCTGATGTGATAATCCCTTTTATATCATCACTATATACTTGCTTTTCTTATTTTTTGAGAACTTCTTGCAGGTATAAAGCTTTGGGTCAAAGTGCTCAATGGTGGAACATCATCAAACGTTGCATCGAGGTAGGCATATTTCTTATATTTCACATTAGTCTATATAGCATATGTTGGAATTGAGTTGATTTCTGCAGTCATACCTGTCTGCTGTGGTTTACCCTTGGCCATAGAGATTTTTTCCCTTATAACAACCACATCTAATTTGTTTCTAAAAACTCACTAAGTTTTCCTCCACAGGAGGTGCAAAAATAAATTTTTAGTCTAGGTAGGATCTCGTGGGTAGGCATCCAAATAACCCCCTATTATCTGGTTCTCACATTTTCAAACATTAGAAGTTGACAAGTAGGGAACTTTCAAATCCTCCAAGTCAAGTGTTCCTACACCATAAGGCAAGGATATACCTGTGAAGGGTTGAAGGTCAAGGTCCAGTTGTTCTGTGCATCGCCCCTTGAGTCACCCAACTCTTGGAAGGGATCCATCCCGTGACCCATTTTTGAGGCCAAAAATCTAAATGTCGCACTTTGACCGAGGCACCTAGTGACCAAATTTAGGACATCTACCTAGGTTGCAATTGTGGGCTACAATTGCACCTTGATCAGATTTTGTGTGGCTATTGGGAAATATCACCATCTCTTTCAAGATATGCACCCTCTACCCCTCATTATAACTGATTATTTCATCCTTCACTAGTTCCTCTTTCGGTGGCTTCATACCCCACTGTTGAGTTCTCTTTGAAGGTCCAGTTCTATTTGAGAGGAAGGACAATACATATTTTTAGGACATGAGAATTTGTTTGATTTGTTCCCACACATGGACAAAATCCACCTACCCACATGTATGCTTATTTACATTTGATTTATGTATGATGCTCATTTGATTACATGAAATTGTGAGCCATATTATCTTGTGAAGGTCCAAATTATACAAATCTCTTGTTCATTTATTTCTCTCATCACCATTTGCACACATTCACTTTTCTATTCAGACATCATAGGGGACCCACAGAATCTGCATTGTTCCAGATGCTTGCAAAATCTCCCTACTATTCTAGGAGGAGTTCCTAGTCTTCCTGACTCACCAAGTCAAACATCTCACACCCCTGTGAGTGCCACTATTTTGGGATCATATTTTCTTGGTTCAACTTTACTTGGGTCAAATTCCTGAGGACATCCATCCACTAGTTCTTCTTCACAAGGAGGCGGAGGGAAAACTTCTTCTCAAGGAAGAAGTACAACCCCACCAAATCCTTCTCAAGGGTCAGGTCCACTACTTACTCCCATAATGGCTGGAACTAATCCTCCACCCAATCTTCCTATGCCATACTTTGCGTCTCTCAACATTCTTGATTTGACTAAACTCACGAATGATCCCATTTTACATTACCCCGCATGACCCAATATGCCTACCAAACTACCTTCAGATATTCCAAAATTTGAAGGAAAACCAGGGGAAGATGCTGCCAACCATGTTATGACCTTCCACTTATGGTTCTCTTCAAACAACATCATGGATAATTCCATCCTCTTAAGGTTATTTCAAAGAAAACTCATTGGTCCATCAACCAAATGGTATGTGGACAAAAAATTAGAGTCCCATGTGACTTTTGAATTCTTGGCCAACCCCTTTTTGTCCCTTTTTCAACTACCAGTTCATGATGACACTGGTTTAGAACTACTCTCTGAGTGCAAACAGACCTCAACTATGCATATTTTCGACCACATCCACAAATGGCGTCGGCGACGTAGTTTAGGCAAAGCATAATCCACCAAAGTACAATGCCTTGATTGGTTTCTAAAATCACTCATCTCTATACTTGCCAAATATGTAGCATCCAGTTTTCCTCAATCCAAAGAGGAAGACATTAGCAAGGCCCTATGGTTTTACCTTATCTATGCTCAATTATGTTACTTATACACAATGATACTTGATGCACCTAGAACCGTACCATTTGGCCAGAATAAACCTAGAATGTCTCACGTTGTGGATGGGTTGATTGGTACCACGACACACCACAAGCCTTACAACCAGCCACCACCTATATATGGTGCACCTCACTATCTGCAACCATATGGAGGGCCATATTATTACCCTCTACCCCCTTACCAACAACCATATCCTGTTTCTCTCCCCCACCCATGAGTGGACCCTTGCCGACACCCATGATGTGTTTGACCTCCCAACCAAGTTCAAGTTCCCCTTCTACCTCAACATATAACCTGGGAACTAGTGAAATACCTACACCTTCTTATGCGCCCTACGGATCGTTGCCACAAAATAATATGTACTTTCCATTTCCTAGTACCCCACAGCCCGTGGCTCCTCCACATAGACAACCACATGCCGACATTAACTTTGTTCAGCCCTCTCCCATTCAACAACTTCATAATTTTGAACAGTTGAATACGACAAATCCAGACCATCAATTGAATAATTCCAAGAATAAATAAAAAAACTGAAACAATAATAACACTAGACTAGGTGGAAATAACCCCCAACAAAACCAACCTGCCGAGGGAAACCAAAATCAAGGCAACCAGAACCCCCAAGTGGACAATAGCAACAAATGCCAAGGGAAGAACAACAATAAAAACCTCAGGCCGAACTTCCCTTGCACTATTTGTGGTGAGTATGGACATTATACTCACCATTGCTCTCAAATTTTTGACTTCAAACATATTAAAGAATCCATGAACGTGCCACGTCCTCCAGTGCCGCCTACTCCTCAGTAGGCCCCACAACAGTACTTGCAACAACCACCCCCGACCATATTGCAAAACCCTATTCCACACCAAGGTGTGATGAATACCCAATATGAGGTACACATTGACCCACCACAAATGGGGTAGTATCAAAACCCAGGGCCGATCCACCCTGGAAATCCAGCAGATCGCAATATCCTCCTCACTAGAGAAGAAGAAATTCTTTTGCAAATGCGCGGTCATTAATACAACGCACCCCTGAATCTACTCCAACCACCTCAGAAGCATCTCCAGCTACATCCAAAAAACCGTTGATATTCCACGCCCTAATAGTGAACCTACCATTCGTATCCCTCGCATTCCATTACAACGAAATTTGAATAACCCTCAGGCAAGGGAAACACACAATTATTGTCTGGTCGATGACTTGGCATAGTCTCCTACATCCATGTCTATATTGAAGGTCCTCCAAACCTTTCCAATGCAGCGAAAATCCTTACTTTCCTCCTCGGTGGCATTCGACCCAACTGATATTAGACTCATTACATTTGATCTAGATAGCGGAGAACCATGTATCCCCGCTCTGGTAGCTTTCCAGATACAAGTCAAGATTCAAAACATCATGGTTCATCAGTGTATCATCGATGAAGGTGCATCCACATGAATCATGTCCAAACCTGTATGGCAGAAAATTGGCTCCCCTGAGCTAGTACCATCCACCATCACCTTGAGAGCCTGTGATGGTCGACCATCCTCCCCTGAAGGGCTCTTTCAAAATTTCCTTGTCGAACTTGGGGGTAAAACTATCCTCATCGACATTGAATTTATCGATGCCCCACTCAATTAAAATATCTTGTTTGGACATAGCTACATGTATGCTATGAAGGCAATAACTTCTCATGTGTTTCGAACAATGATGTTCCCCCACAATGGGAAAATCGTCACCATCGACCAAATTACATATTATGAGCCTAAACATTCCGCCAACATCGATAACATCTTTCCTCTTTTCCGCACTAGATCAAATGCTTATTCACTCATTGACATGGGTCCCGACATTTTCAAGGACCCATCCTTGCTGGGGGCATACCATGGAGCACCACCTCTCATACACCCTTCAACACAAGTGTGTGTCGTATCTTCTAATAGAACTGACACCGGAGACACCATCCCTCCCACTGAGGCCTCTCCACACGTAGACGTACCACAAGTTGAATAAATATTACCTCAGAAATTCCTTGAGAACCCTACTNCTAATTCCCCCCCCCTCCAGGGGAAAATCACAGTTTGGGAGACAATCCCTCAAGCCATTACTCAAATTCCCTTCTTCTACCCCCCACCCGGAGTTCAAGAATTTTATGTAGCCGCGACGCTTACGCTTCCCAACATGGTTCTTTCCATCCATGTATGGTATCTACACCCACCCACAATGCTTCCTCAACCATCTCTCCCTCCTTAGCTAGAGGGAATCCTGATGCATATTCCAGTATAGGCTTCGGCCGCACCACCCTCACCCCAAAATTACAACACCACTGCCATTGCTAGGGGCAGACGAAAGAATAAAGATTCCACAGCTCCACTTCCTCCCTGAGTTCAACCTCCTTGCGCACTATCCGAAAGAGAGGGACACCCCACTAATAGATGTCCTACTCCTCCTGAGTTACACAATCTGATCCAACTCCCTCGAGCAACCACATCACTCTCAATTTCACCAAGAACGTCTAGTACTACTACAACATCCTCCACTACAGGAAGTAAATGGATACAAACCAAATTCGCTTATGCCATTTGTTCAGAATATGGCCACTAAACTCATCATTTCCCAGCTCTACCTTAGTTTTGCGAGATGCTAGAGATAGTATGCAAAACCTTTCAGCAAGAGCCCTCTCCACCACTAGTTTCTTCTACTCATGTCACTTACATTCGTTATGTCTCTACGTCAGTCCCCAAAGGGATGATATGCCCTTTCACTCTCTATGACTCACTTTCTCACTTCACATACCTGTTTCCTTTGATTGTGGCATACCGATGTCGTCATTCAACCCTTATTCAAGCACATCTGACCACCTCACCACTGGTCCTTCCCTCTCTATCTACTGTCAAAATCACCTCCCCTGAACCTGAGTCACTTCCCACTCCTCCATGGTTCATAGATCGACTTTCTAAGGATACCCCCCCGAATCCTCCCAATTCTCCAGTTCATTTCCCACAGGAAATCTTACCCCCTACCACAATTTATCACCCACAGTGTCTAGACATTTGGTTTATGTCAAGCAAGCCATAATGCCCTATATGTGATATATACTCTATGTCTTCTCCACTTGAGGACAATTTCCCATGTCACCTCCCTGGATCCCCTTTATTCTCGCATTTTCCACTATGACGAAGATATCCTAGAGGAACCCACTACCCGCTATTTCCTATGGAATGTGCTCCATTACCGAGAGATTTTTCTCTCACAGGAATCCTTTGACCCTCCTAGCCAAGAATCCATATGTGCAATCAAAACTAAGGATTTTGTTCCTTCAGGGAATATAAACTAGTTCAACAACCGTATCCTTGCCCCAAATGATTTTGAAGAAGGAAACATGGCCAATATCTCCCCCACCGTAAAAACCAACATTTCCATCAAACCGGGAATCGTAGAAGAAATCACCATTGGCGCCAAATTCTCCCCTGAGGAACTCACAACTTACAAAGCTCTCTTTCAGGAATATCGGGATATTTTTTCCTGGTAATATACAAATATGCCCGACCTTGATCCTTCTATAGTCGAACATCGCATTGACAAATGGAAATATTTTTCCCTAGTTCGTCAAAAGCAACGCCCCCTTCACCCATACAAAGAGGCGACTATCAAAGTTGGAATTAAAAATTTACGCGCTACTGGGTTCATTTACCCCATTGCGTATACCTCATGGGTTTCTGACCCCATCCCCCTTAACAAAAAACAAGGCACTATTCACGTCTGCACCGAATTTCGCGATCTCAACCATGCTTGTCCCAAGGAAATATTTCCAACCCTTTTCATCGACCAAATTATCAATTATTGTGCTAGCCACAAGGTTTTGTCCTTCATGGATGAGTTTTTCGGCTACAATAAAATCCAAATCCATCTGACAGATCAGTATACAACTGCTTTTACTATCCCATGGGGTACTTTTTCTTATCATGTCATGACTTTTGGACTCAAGAATGCAAGTGATACGTTTCAATGGGCCATGGCTTATGTTTTCCATGATATCACTCGCATTATCCTCTCTTATTTAGACAACCTCATTGCTCGATTAAAGAATCAAATTAAGTATTTAGACGACTTACGCATCGTTTTTCAACAATGTCGCCAATACAACATTTGCTTGAACACCCACAAGTGTGTATTTTGCATCACCGCCAGATGCCTTCTTGGGTTCATTGTCTCCCAACACGACATCACGATGGACCCCCTCAAGTTCCAAGCTATCAGACAAATTCCACCACCTAGGAATTTACACCAACTACAGAGCCTACAAGGAAACACTAACTTTTTACATCGCTTTGTCCCATATTACGCCACTTGTGTGCATGGTTTCCTCCACTTACTGCGTCATGATATCCCATTTATATGGGATTCACATGATAAAACCTCTTTTGATGATTTGAAATAATCCCTATTCAGTTCCCATTTGATTAGTCCCCTATACTATGATCGCGATTACATCCTCTAATTATCAGCCTTAGTCATCTCAGTAGCAGGAGTCCTCGTCCAACTAGGGGATGATGGGCGAGAAAATGTCATTTACTACATCAGTAAAAATCTTTCAGGACCACCCTTGAAATACAATCATAATGAGAAACTCTCCCTCGCAGTCGTCCTCACAGTCCAAAATTTGCGACACTACATCTTTTTTCGAACTACCAAGGTCGTAGAAGATTCCAACCCCATGCAGTACTTTCTTATTCAACGACAAATTAATGGTAAATTTTCCTGATGGATCATCATATTTAAGGAATATGACCTAGATTTATCAACTCCCAAAAGTAATAAAGCCCTCATCCTCGACGAACTCATTACAGGATTTCCCTCAGATACTAAAGCTTCACCCGTCAATACATATTTTCCCAATGAACACCTCTTCTTCATCCCCTCTGATGACCCCTGGTATGGAGACCTTCTCGTCTACCTTCAGAAAAATAATTTTGGGCCTCACCTCTCTCGAGACGATCATCAACACATTCACCATCAGGCCCCTCGATACCTCCTCATCGGATACATCTTGTACCGATGTGGGGTCGACACCATTCTTCACCGATGTCTGACCATTGATGAAGCTAATAGAGTATTAAACAATTTCCATAGTGGCGCTTGCGGTGGCCACCTCTCGGGTATGTCCACCACCCAAAAAATTAGTCAAGCAGGGTACTTCTATCCCACGTTGTTTCATGACTACATACACTCTGTCAAGCGATGCAACAAATGCAACTCTATGCAAACAAAGCACAAGCACGACCCGCTCTTCTACATCCAGTCATCACCGTTGGCCCCTTCTACAAATGGGGCATAGACTTTATGACTTGCAATCCTCCATCTAGTAGTGGACACAAGTACATCGTCGTGGCAGTGGATTAATTTACCAAATGGGCCAAATCCATGCCCACCTTCAACAATACCGCTGACACAACAACATGTTTCTTCTTCAACCATGCCATTACCCAATTCAAAATCCCACTACACTTAGCATCTGATCATGGTAAACACTTTGAGAACAATATCTTCACATAACTCTCCTCAAAGTTAGGCTTATCCCACAAGTTTACCTCCCCATACTACCCTCATTCCAACGGACAGGTCGAGGTTATCAAAAAAGTCCTCAAAACCATGCTAAAACGTATCATCAACAAACATAAGACCAACTTACATCATATGTTGTTTTCAACATTATGGGCTTATCGTATGACAGTCAAAACTTCCTCCGTTTTTATACCATTCCACCTCGTCCATGGGATCGAAGCCACCCTCCCTATCGAGTGCAAAATCTTCACATTACGCACTGCCATCAAGCTATTACCTAACACTGCTCCAATGAAGAAGCACTTGATGACCTTAGAGTAACTGGATGAAGATCGTCGATCTTCATTACAGAACAACGAGGCAGCTAAAAATCGGTCCAAAGACACCTTTGACCACCATGTCAATCTTCATTCGTTTAACAAAGGAGATCTCGTCCTAGCCTACGATATCTCCCATGATACTCTCAGCCATGGAAAATTTGAATCATTATGGCATGGACCCTACATTGTTCAAAACTGCTGCACTAAAGGCGCATACATCCTGGCCTCTCCAGAAGGCTACCCTCTCAAATAAATCATTAAGGGGTTGTACTTAAAGAAGTTTTATGCCTGAGCGTAGCCATTCTACCTTCGTCTTTTTCTTTGTACACATTTGTAGAGTTTTTAGTCTTGTTTTTTTCCACCACTCCTCATGTCTGATATACCATATGTGTTATTGATAGATGCATCCTCCATTAGCCTACCGCATCGGTTACGCTTATGGTGCTAGCCGTTGGACACAAAATCTTTCTTTGGCCTCTTGGGCCCTCTATACCCCCTCACATGAAATACTCCACTCCAACGACGTATGTTTGGGCTCAAAAACCAACAACCAAGAAGAATACACTGCCGTCATTGGTCTCCTCACCGAGGCCAGTCACCGACACATTCATCACCATAGTGTTTTATTAGATTCCCAGCTTGTCTTCCTAGAACTCAACAATGTATATCATGTTCACGATCCTTGCCTATTTCACAAATACATGCAAGTTAGAGTCTTATCTCAAAAATTTGATTCAATTACATTTACACATATTCCATGACAATTTAATCAAATAGCAGATAATATGGATAACCTAGTGTTAGATTGGCATTTATCACATCAAACCATCATCACATATACATAAGCATCATACATCGGTCACATCATATAGATTAGACATCATCAACCATAAAAAACATAAACACATGTACACATAAAAATAGTGATTGATATGTATCCATATATATATATATATATCCTCCAAAATGTCATAAATGTTTACAAAATACAATATACATCACTCGTGGGCCAGTGAGTCCCCTCACCCCTATAGGTACAAAATGGGTACCCCTACCCTATACAAAATTGGTATCAACTACCTTGTACAAAATGGGCTTGCAAGCCTATACAAATACAAAACCGACACTCATGGTTCCCCCAGAGCTCCCCCCCAGGTCCTCTATCAGCTGGAGGCACCCCACTAGTTGGGGGCCCTACAGGTCCAGGGGGCATCCGACCTGTCATCGTTTCCCCTGTTACAGCTGCTTGATGGATCAAATTCCACGACTCTGCCGACACACCCACACACTACTCTAGGACCCTCTCATCCTAGATGTGGGCCTAGATACCCTCTGACACACCCTGTAGAACCTCCTCGAAACGTCGACAAAGGTCCTCCATCCCCCCCCCCAGCCTCTTCTTGCATCTCATGTGCTGTTCCAGCACCAACATCATCTCGCCTGTGCCTCTGTCCTACCCGCGACAGTCACGCTGGTCCCTGGCGAGCCAAATCCCAGAGCATCTTGGCCTTAGGGTCCCACATCTGCAAACACACACAAAAAAGGTAGAGTCAACATCCATATATACATCATCAATGATATGCTATCAAAATCACAAAACATAATACATAAACATACCTATCTGATCCAAAACCTTCCCAAGACACATCATCATGTCAGTATAATGACGGTAGTCCATACCACTGTATGGATACCGTAGTAGTATCACCTGTGGCATATGATTCCACATGCGTAACACAGTAGTCGTAAATTAATGGCCATTATATCCTCCCCCATGTCGCGCCAACACATTGGCCCATCGCATCATACGCGACTCACTTGGCCCTGAAGGCACCAACAAAATCCTCTAGAGCAAAATGGGCACCCTCTCCAAAATCCAGGCCACCGGGATCGATCCAAATGAAAAGTCACCTGAGTCGGTGGTCCGACACCGGTGAATCTACCCCATCATACTGGAGTGAAACATCAACCCCCAGGAAAAGTGGTCACCATCCAGGACCCTCTCCACAATCCTCAGCTAATCTCCTGTGATCCGCTGAGTCGCCAAGGATCCATAGATTCTCACTACCATGGAGGTGATACACTGAGTCAAGAGCTCATCGATTTCCTTGATACGAATGATGGAATCCGACATCGAGTTCAGTCTCGAGCAGTAGCAACATCCCAAGTCCACAAATATCTCATCCCCCGACAGCTGGGGGTCAGCGGGAAGGGCCATCCCCTAGAATGGGAGCCCCATCAAAAAATACACATCCTCCACATTTGAGAGTGTTACTTGCTTCCCCCTAACAATGAAAAACTACATATCAGTGCTCCACATAGGTATCAGATACTGTGGCAGGAATTCCTGCACTTGTATCAAGGGACATTCAAAGAACTTGAGCAACCCATAGGCTGCCAAGTGTCTCCGAACGCCCGACTTCTCCCTCACCGCCTCTCGGATATGTCCCAGTCTCTCTCTCTCTCTAATGCATTGGCATAATTCTCTCCCATCATAAGATGATCACCTACATCCACACAAAAACACTTGGTCATCCCTCATCATCCATCAAAAACATCAGAAGATTCAAAATTTCAAACACCCTTAGCTTTGCCTCTAGTGCCCAACTTTCACCCACACACGTGCGCACATTTGTGCGCCTATTCTTCCCATAGCTGCACACTAATGAAAAAATTTCTGACAAATAGTTGTGCATCAATGCACAACTGTCACACCGATAGGTGCGCACACATGTGCACTTGTCCTCTACATAGCTATGCACTTGTCTGAGAAAAAACTATTCACAATGCACAACTTTCATGTTAACAGGAAAGCATATCATGCTCTCCTTTTTTCCCATCCCACATGCCCCCATGTGCAGTTGTGTTAATCATAATCGCACATCATGCGCGAAAGATATAATTATACCCACAGATCTAAGTGCAGGTATTCTTCCTTCTCCCGTGCATTAGTTAGCCCACCCATAGAAACCTACCCTTGTATGACCATCCGTACAACCCCTAATTCAAATATAGGAGATTCATACTATGCACGAGGATGCGACCATTAACCTGACTCTCACAACAACTCTTGGATCGATCGACTTGAGCTCCTGTAATCTCCAAATCTCCTCCAAATTCTCTAGTCAAATCAATATAGAGACAGGTACAAATGAGGTGGCATTGTGGGCCCACCAATGATATATAGTCCCTTTTTCAAAACTTCCACACTTAGTTACAAGAGCCTAGATCTTCTATTTCCCGATCCATTCTTAGCCATAGGATCATGGTCCCGCCATCTACACAATCACATTCCCTGGGTCACCATATGAACTTGGCCCTGGGGGAGCATTTTTCTCACATCACGTCCAGGTACGCATGCTTATGTTCAAAATGATCAAAAACTTGTTATATGTTCTTTATCATCAGATATTGTTCACGTCGGTTATTTGGTTTTTAATGTGTGCAGGTACTAGGTCATCACAAATGATGCAACCCCTTCAGGTATATGTTCGAAACTAGCATGTAATTATTCCCTCTGAAAATCAGTTGCATCTCCCAATCACACCCTACGACATTCACCTTTAGGGTCCTTACATCCGGCTCTGCAGTACCATCACCCCTGCTATATTTTAGTGCTATCACTTGGTAGCACTCTCCCCCACATGAGTTGTCATATTCATCATTCCCCTTGGCAATTTGACACTCATGGGATTCCATATTGTCTTATGCATTTCTGAGAATAAGCCAGATACTTCTTCTCATCATATTGTTAGTTTTTTTTTTTT
>SNQJ01S0037700.1:36129-51796 GCA_010110895.2 Picea sitchensis
GACCATTGTTGTGATGAGATAGTTCTTCCAGATTCATCACATTAGTTTTTTTCATCTTCGATGTTTCTATTGACTGCACCTGCATAGTATCATTAACCCTCCATCTCATTCACCAAAAGTTTTCCCATATGAATATTTCCCTCCATTCATTTACCTCATACAGAAACCCACCCATGGAGCCCCCACCCTCCACCGGTTCTCTTCGCAACTTGTGCCCTCACAGGCCAAGTCATCTCACACCGGGGAACCTATTTCTTTATCTATACACCCATCCCAAATTTTTATTTATTTATTTTGTAATTGTAAAAATCCTTTGTTTCCAACATTTACTTTTCTTTTTGCCATCACCCTTGATGGCCTTATTTTTCTCTGTAACGCAACCCATGTTGCCCTTGGTTGGGGAACCCACCCTCCTTTTTTCATTCTGACATCATTCATGAACCCTGTGTATCCTAAAATCCATGTACCCCTGATCTATGAGTTTGTCGAGTTTTTCAAGTCTTTGGCACAATTTAACCCCATATCTAGTCGTCCCCATAACACTAGATATAGTTTTATGGTTGTTGCCAATCATCCTTCTAACATACCCCAACCAAGGGAAGTCTTGAGTCTCACTGCATATTGACTTCGTTCATGCTCCCTATCAGTACATGATCTCATTTCAGTGGATTTCACGAAGCCCTTTTCTTCTTGGAGTCACGTCTCCCTTTCTATCGACATCAAAATAGTTTCCATAAGGGAGACAATATATTGGCTGTCATTTCCTTTACAATGAGGAGTCTCAGATGGCACAGAGAGAATCATCACTGTTCTTTGATTCCGTTGACCCCCATAACATTCAAATTCAACAAAATATCATGTTACGGTGGGTCTTACCATGCGACTATTGTAGTTGTTTTATACCAGCCGAAGACCTTTGAATTTGTTAGGCCATCAATGCCTACGAGTCATTGACACTTCTTACAGGTGTCCTTGCCTCATTTCAGAGTATGATCACCATTTGGAATTTTCATCTGCTATTATAAACTGCCCCAGAGAGCGTTGTAGTTATCTACAACAACATACATCTTCAGTTATTGTCTTACATTTTGGGTTACATGACATGAGCATGGGGCATTCCCGCCTCGTTTGTACACAGATTTTTCATTTTTCTCCCTAGAGAAAGGTTTGGGTCCCACAATTTCCCCTCTCCCTTCAATGGATCTCTCTTGCAATTCCTCTCAGCACTCTTCATTACAATGGAACTCTTAGTAGCAGAAACATTGATGTATTTCGACTATACATATGCTCCTAACCTCACACATCATGGGGCATCTGTTATCACTGAAATGTTTTCTGCAACATTGCATGTAAATGGTTACAGAAATACAACAATGCCAACAATAATTAGTTCACCTGCAACACTAAAATGCATTTCAAAAGGAAAAAACTATACAATTGAGAAAAAATTGACATGCGCAAAATCACTAAAGGAAGCACGCACACAGTGCACGGGCCAACAAAGCCTTCAGAGTGCACAATGCACCAAATGCGCGACTGTGTACGAGAAAAGCCACACGCTCCTATAAATGATGCATTTTTGGTTCTTTTCGGCCCTCCAAAAACTTATGGACCAGCTCCCAACCTGATTTGATCTCCATATCTGAGCAAAATCCGAATGGGTGGTTGGTCAAGAACCAAAGGGTTCCCTAAAAGGCCCCTTGTTCACACCAAGAATCAATTACATTTTTCCTTGAATAAATGATATAAATGAAAGCCATGGGTGCACTAAGAAACCAAGATCTTTATATTATTGTTATGTTGCCTCAATTCTCCCTTGAGAATCTGTTGAGAACTCAACACACCCTAAAAGGCCTATGTCAATTTTTCACTTTTTGGGTACCACTTGATCTTTGCACTATCTAAATTCCATTTCCTTTTGAGAATTTTTTTTTCTTTGCTTGTTCTCTTGACTCTCATTAGATATTTAGGTTTGTTTAAATTTATTAAACCCCATGAATTAAAAAGGCTTAACACTTAAATAAGGAATCAATAGACAAAACACTTCACCTGACATGCTCAAGATTCAACATCAGAAGGAATTCATAGAAATAAAAGAGCCACTAGGGAAACCTTAGTCACCGAGCGCTGATCTCCATCGACATCAGAAGAAGTAATTTTTGTGTGAGACAAAGTATCACATAAGGACATCGCCGATAGACGGTCCCCTTAGACATCGATAAACGATGAAGGGAGTAAATGTTATCGAAGAAAGAAAAGACATCTCTGATAGTCGATACCCGACGTGCTTGTCGGAATCGGAGAAGGCCGAATCGCGATGAACATTCTGACCATGCTAAAGAGTTTTCCTGATCATCGATTCCCGAAGCGTTTCGGCATCGAGATTTTTTTGAGGAAGCTAATCCGAAGAAAAACATGTGATAGGTATATCCTTTATCATCGATCCACGATACCTTTTCAATATCGGCGAGCCCGGGGTTATTTTAGAATGCACAAATTGAAGAAAGTCTTGACTCCAACTAATACACGCAAATTAAGTCACCGATCTTCAACACCACGTGGATTTCCCAGATTGGAGAACCATACGGTTTAGTTTTACCCCGAGTCATTATTGGTTCCCTTGGTAGAAGTCACACCTCCGAGCCAAATTTTCTACGACAAAATTTTACGATGAGATTGATCAGCGTCAGATCTTTTGTGAGGGACATCGACGAAAATGTTCATAGCACAGCATCGATCCAACATCCACCCACTAAGAAAGAAACACGATGGGATGTTTTAGCGTTAGATATGATTATATTTTGAGCATTTAAGGGGTTAATTACTACCAAATCTCTCATTAGTTTCTAGTTCGTGTGCGAATCAAAACAACCATTTGAAATTACTGATAGAACACATCACCCTCCGTAACTCCACCGTCAACCCATGATGAATTTAAGTTGCAGAGATTTGGGGGAAAATTTGTTTGAATTTCACTCATCACCCGAATTAAATGGTTGATACGACACGGTAAGTTATTCCCTGGTTTAAATTCTCTTGAAGCATTGTAAACGAAACCAATTTGCGCACAAAGAAGTTTCAAAGAATCTGGAGAAAGTGAGACAAGCAATTCGAAAGCTGCAGAGTTCTCGTGAGTATCAAATAACCAAGTTTAGCAAGCTTTACAGGTATGTATCAAAGTCTGTGATTTTAACATGGTTATGATTTATATATTTGTTATCCGGTTATGTTCTTTTCATAGTATATAAAATTTTATTTTTCAATTGTAGGAACAATGCTGCCAAGGAAGACGAACATTAGATGATCACCAAGGGCGTCGAAGTTGAAGGAGCCTGAGGTAGGCAAACGTTCCTCTCTAGGGGTCCCAAAATAGTTGGAATACACTCTGAGGCCAGAACCATTCATTAAGACATCTACAAAGAAGGTTTTCATTCAAGCTCTGGCCTTTGGAGACACAGAGGCAAACACAGGGACCAATACGACACTCCCACATTGGGGAGAACTCTTCAAAAAGATCATCTGGGAGGAATTCTCGGAATACATACCACACAGTCACCCAAATGTGAGAGCGCTCGATGACCATGTATTCCAAAATATCCAACAGTCATACCTGCACATAGTAGCAAGAAGAACTTGTGTGTTTCCCTGTATAAAAATTCTGTAGTGGCTCATTGACCACACAAACACATAGAAGTGTTTAATCAATGACGACAGTGGTGGATGTGTCGGGGTCTTCCTTCTGGTAGAGGTCCAGAAGTATTACAATATTAGAGACCCTGAGGAGAGACTAAACACAGATTTTGTTGCTACGATTGCCACGACACCAGCTGGGTAATGGACTCATGGTGGAGAGAAGATAAGAAATATACCAACCAGAGCACCGGATGGTACCAGACGACCAACCTAAGGGAGTCATAAATATACCTAATGGATCTCATTTGCCGATTATATGGAGAGAAGGAATGCTCCATATTTTCAGAGGCATGGATACCTCTAGTTTACACAGTAGCCATTTCTAGGAGCGTCTTCAACTGAGGCGCCATCATTTATAGGAAACTTAGCATCTGCATACAATAGTCTTAGACACCGAAGGAAGGAGAGACACCGACATTCTACATGGATTCATATCTACTTGATGTCATGTGTGCCAGAAACATTTTCACTGGAATGAACTTGATATGGCACATCCCATAGCTCCCGGTCCACGTATATTTCAACATCTTATGGGAGAACAGGTACAAAAAATCCTACTCCCTCATTTGCAATTAATTCATCGCACATATTTATTTTATTTTTTCAATAAAGAATGCCTGAGACTATCAAATGCGACCAAAAAGATGATATCAAAGGTCAACCACCGGTATCTGGATGAGAGCGATACTTACATCAGGGTGTTCGGGGCCACCAAAGCACCTCATCTCCTTATAGTGCATGTCCCTGACCGACTTGTAGTGGGAGAGATATGCTACCAAACCATCCTGCAAGGCTACAATGCCACCTTGGTCAAGGATAAAAAGCAGGTGTTTATACCTTATGGATTTCATGTAGGCTTCTACTTGGTGAAATACACCGCTCAAGCCAAACATAAAGGGCTGAGACAATTAGAGTTCAGATTCCATATCGACTAATTTCACAAGCACGACCTAAAGGGTCTACTCTTGAAACACGCTTCTCAACTGTCGTCCTGCTGGCCATATGCCCAAGAAAAATTTGAAGATGAAGTCTTTATAGAAAATGCCCAAGACTAGGACGAGGTGGTGGTAAGGATGGTCGACCCCAAAATGATCAGGTTCAGAGCCATGAGCCTTGACGAACATAATACAACCATAGAGAAATTGGCTCAAGAGGCCCTCAAAACCAAAGAAGATATGATAGCGGTCGAAGCAGCAGAGGTCCCCCTGGTAGCCCCGGTGCAATATAGAGGTTTCCTTATGACTTAAAACACACAGGAGTGGTGGTTAGTCATGATAGAACAAGCGCAAAGGATAATCGATCAGCTGTAATATGACCCAGACCTCATAGGCATGACAAGGTCCCCTGGTGACAACCCAGATGAAATCCAGATAGGCCCAAGCAGCCCTGAACTGATAGACGTCGATGAAATCACCAGGTTAGATGACCCTAGAATCACAATGTCACTGGATGGATCACTGATGGTTGTTTCAACTCAACCAGAGACAATTGGGGTATCAGTGGGAAAAAGTGCACCAGACCCCCTCCATGAATTAATAAAAATCTATGATGATGATGAGAGCCCAGAGGTATCCCTTGTGACCCCTGTACCTATCATAGAGGAAAAGGAGCCAGAGAAGACATATTCCCCATCGCCTGACACTCGAATTCAAGGGATTCCATAGAATGAATAAGAAGTCGAGAGTGTCTTAAACACTGAGCTTCCCAATGCACGGGAGACCCAAGAATATAGTCTGAAGGATGAGCTAGGGTCAGGCGAACAAAAGGAAGAAGATCCATAGCAGGAAATCGACATATCAATGGATGATGATCAAGTGAGTTCCAAGCCTGCCCCCAATGCCTCAATTTTGATCAGTACTCGACTCCCTGATGAGCAACAAACATAAGACGAGCCTTCAGAACAAAGGGAGGAAGTTCAAGAACCTAGTCTTGAACAAATATATACCATCGGGAGTCTGGCGAATACACTCACCTGGGGAGATCAACAAATACCCGAACCCATGGATGAGGTATCTGACATACACACCATCTCTTATGATCAGAAAAGAAAAGCTATCGTGCCGAGAACCACCAAGAAGAGGAGGATCACTCTAGATCACTCCATCCTCATCACCATGAAGGAAAATTTGATAAATACAGAGCATGCCAAAACATCTGAACTTATCGACGCAGGGATGGAAATCTCAGATGCCACCCTGGACAGAGAAAAAAGGGATGAAGAGGAATTGACCACTGCCCTGAAAGAGTTATAACATCTTCACCATATGGAAAATTATTACCAGGATACCACACAATCCGCAGTGTTCTCGAGGAACGAGTTCCAAGAAACCTATAATAAATTTGAAAACGAGTGACATCTGTTCATTGCAATAATAGTTGAGTACCAATAAGACACCCTCGTGGCACTGGAAACATGTAAATATATGGAGAGTTGGTATGAGAAAGTGCACCAAGCCGTGGAAAGGATCGACTACATTAGCGTCGTTCAGTAGGGCCGAGACACCGAAGAGCATGAAATTCGGGTACTCAGAGATAGTAGCATCGACCACATAAAGAAATTGACTAAATACTAGGTTAGAATGTCCCAAGAGCCTCATTGGGAGATCCAAGAAAAGTGGGTCGAGTGCGAAAAGAATTGGACCAAGGTCAACCGAGCAATGAGAGACATCGACCTTCCATAATTCGACACACCTGATGACTTTGTTGACTTGCGTGACATCGTCAAAATATATACCGAAAAAGACTCCTCATGGGATACAGAGATAAAAAAGGTGGCGAACATGGCACTAGGACAAGTGCAATAATTCACGGAGCACCCGATCAAGGCTCAGACAATGCTACAATAGTTAAGTGCCAAAATAGTCAAATATTGGGCACATGTAGTAGAGATCAAGGAGATCATTTCGGCTCCAATGGATCAACACAGGTTTCTGTATGCTAACACGTGCAAGGATATTTATTTCCAGTGGTTGGAGTACGAGAACAATCATCTGCTCAAAGGAAACCATTAGATGACTTTTGAAGACTGAAAGAAGAAAGCGCCATGTGGTGAATTTTGTTTTACTTGGCTACACTTTAATTGTTATTTTTAGTTAATTGTATGTTATAAATAAGAGAATCAACTAGTTAGTTAAAGGTCGATGGTTGTTGCAAAGACCCTCATTTTTGGTTTTGTTAAGTACTATTTCAGAGCTACCTTTAATTCAGAAGTCCTTTTTGGGACCAGAGACAAGTTTGTATTTTTCATCAAAAGCGTGTATGATTGGATGTGGAGAATAATTATTTCTTATTTCGTCTCATCAATGGATGTTGTAACGAGTAAGAGCTACTGAATCTGTTGATAAGTTATCTGATGCAATGTTTTACAGTTTTTTTCTTTAATGATGAAGATAAATCGTTGTGTTATTATGTGATCGATAATTAGAGTTGAGTGAACTATTTTACTTAATGTCGTTTATCACATGCATGTTTTCTTTTGATAAATTGTATCTCAGTCAGTGATTGGAATACCAAAATGGTTAATGTATTAGTACTAGGCCTATGGTAGAGAATCATTGTCTGCATGCTAGAGTGAAAGGGTTATCCCAAGCTCAGCCTCTTCTCCAATAGTTAAGTTTGTTCCCACCTTGTTACCTAGTTGGTTGATACCGAATTTTATCTTATATCGGTCCCACCTAAGAGAAAATACAAAAAAAGAGAACATATGAACCGAAGGAGAAACCTTCATAAGAGAATGTAAAGCCCATCGATTAATTGGCCAGATTGCAAGATCTGGAGAACCATTCCATCATTAAACGTTGCAGAGTCTAATTGGGCCTCAGTGGCAGGTTTGTTTCCTGTTGTTGAGTTAAAGGGATGTAGGACCCCTCAACAGAATCCTCTTTTCTCCTTGGAGTATTCAAGCACCATTGCAATAGGCCATTCCACTCACCTCTTGAGGGAATAGGCATTGATTTTCTTCATCATTTGCAATTTTTCATCCATTGTAAGAAGAGATCTCCATTAGGGAATTCAAGAGCCCTCCCAAGGAGGAAGAGGGGACCCATAAGTCCTAATTTTTCTCTACGGTGTTTTTCAAAATAATATAGTTATCCATTGGTGGCATAATCTTGGTCATTGGTTGATTGTTTATGGTTCTAAAGTTTCTTATGCATTCTAGTTTTTATTTCCTTAGTTGTTTTAGTTGTTTTATTTGCTTACTACATGTGTTTGGTTTGTTTAACTCACTCACTAACTTCTGTATTGTCTAGCAGGCCCAACTAGGCATGCAAGTGCCATTGTTTTTCTCACCCAAGTGATGAAACAGGCACAACAGAGACCTTACAGACTGAATATGGTAGTCCAAGAAAAGAAACAAGGGGGGATACATAATTCTATAGAATTGAGGAAACTCAATGATGGTTGTTTACATGACCCTTTCCCTACCCCTTTTACATATGATGTCTTAGAGAATGTTGAAGGCCAGGAAGCATATTCATTCACAGATGGATTATCAAGTTACCATTAGATCAAAATATCTCCAGAGGATAGGTAGAAGAATACTTTTGCTACAAAATGGGGATCCTACCAATACACAGTCATACCATTTGGGCTTAAGAATGCACGAGCCATATTTTCAAGAGCAGTCATAGCTACTTTTAAGGAATTCATACATCAGTTTCTAGAAGTATACCTGGATGACTGGACTGTGTATAGTCTATTAAAATATCATGTAGAAGTTCTAAGACTAATGTTGGAAATATGCGGACAATGTCAGATATACTTGAATATCAAGAAATGAATTTTTGGTACACCTTTTGGAATATTGTTGTGACATATAGTATGTAAACAAGGTTTACTAGTGGACCCTGCTAAGGTTTCAATCATTGTAAATTTACCACCACCAAATTCAGTGTGCAATTTAAGAGAAACACTGGGACATACAGGTTATTACAGGAAATTTATAAAGGTGCATGCACAAATTACTGCACCAATGGAAAAATTGTTAAAGAAGGACACCATATTTTTGTGGAATGAGGAATGTCAACAAGGATTGGATACCTTAAAATAAAATATGGTCATAACACCTATCCTAGTATTCCCAAACTGGGAAAAGAAATTTCATGTGCATGTAGATTCATCTTCCATAACACTTGGAGCAATTCCGACGCAACCAAGAGCAGGGGACTTAGACCATCCGATAGATTTTGCAAGAAGAAAGTTGTCAGAATCAGAGCATAATTATAACACCATAGAAAGAGAAGTCCTAGCCATGGTATATGCACTTTAGAATTTCAGGCACTACTTACTGGGTAAACACTTTAAAATGTTCGCATACCATTCTACCCTCAAATATATAGTCAACAAGCCATTGTTGGGGGGGAGGATCTATAGATGGCTATTCTTATTCCAAGAAATTTATTTTGAAGTAATATTCAAACCAGGGAAGATGAATGCAGGACCCGATCGCCTATGAAGGGTAACTAATGGATAAGAACTTACTTACTTGAAAGACAACTTCACTATTGCACAACTATTTTCAGTACAAGTAGTTGATGAATAGTTCTCTAATATTATTGAATACTTAACTATAGGGGTTGCACCATAATATTTCAACATTGCACATAAGAAAAATATGGTAGTCAGAGTTGTAGACTATCAACTTATTGCAGGACATTTATAAAAAAATGGGCACAGATAAAATTTTGATAATATGTGTATTGGAACATGAAAGGACCAATATTTTGGTAGAATCTCATGGAGGTATAGCTGGAGGACACTATGTAGGCAAAGATACTACACAAAAGGTATTTCACATAGGATTATGGTGTCCAACAGTCCATAAATATGATAAGGAATATTTCCAGAAAAGTGATGTCTGTCAGAGGGTTGGAAAACCCAACAGAAGGGATGAGATGCCTCTAAGACCACAAGTGACTCTGAAGGTATTTGAAAAATGGGAAATAGAATTTGTGGGACCTATTAATCCACCATAAAAAAGGTCAGGAGCTAGATATATCATTACTATGATTGAATACTTAACAAGATGGGCATAAGAAACACCAGTCAAACATTGTACCATAGAGACAACAGCACACTTCTTGTTTGAGAAAATGATCACTAGGTTTGGATGTCCCAGGATTCTGATGAGTGACTAAGGCACTCATTTTATCAATAATACTGTAAGGGATATGACTAAGGAGTTTGAAGTCTATCACCATAAGAGTACACCATATCATCCTTAGGAAAATGGAACAATAGAAGATTTCAATAAGATCTTGGAAAATGCTCTGACTAAAATATGCAATGTCAAAAGGGATGATTGGGACCATGGATGATTATAGGGGCTAAATTTCACTCATGGGATAATTTTCCATGTTTTTTCCAAAAACGAGATTCGTTATTTTAAAAATGATTCGCCCAAATTCTATAGGATAAAATTATTTTACCTTACAAATCGCCAAAAAATTATAAAATCTATATAAAATCCTTATACATTTGAATATTTTTACAAAAATATTGCCAAACATTTATAGTTGGCATGTGAAGGATTAGTAAGATTCGCCAAGGTTTCTACATTTTAAAACAAATTTCCATCCTTAAAATCATACCTGATTGGGACTTGAAGATACTTGCAGTACTAGGGGCATATAGGACCACATGTAATAAGTTGATAGGACATACACCATTCATATTGGTGTATGGGCATGAAGCAGTAGTACCATTAGAATGTTTGGAACCCAGACTATGCATATAAACAATTACGAACATGACAAAAAGGGGCTCAATACAGGAAAGGTTAAGTCAATTAATGGAAATGGAAGAGGAAAAGATTCTAGCAACATTTCACTAGGAAGTATAGAAAGAAAGAGACAAATCTTGGCATGACAAACATATTAAAAGGAAGAGTTTTAAGGAGGGAGACCTAGTCTTTCTCTATGACAACAAATTTTTCCAACATCTTGGTAAGTTTAGAATGCATTGGTTAGGGCCATATGAAGTAAATACTATCATAGATGGGGGAACTATACAACTAAAAGACTTGGGAGGAACATAACTGAAAGGAATGATCAATGGTAGTCAACTAAAACTATACAGGGCCAGTCGACCTACTAGCACTTAAAATTTATAGCACAATGAGAAAGGTATGTATATAGTGTACCATAGTATACATTAGGAAATAAATATCATAAAATGGAAGAGAAAAGTAGAAAATGAAGAAAAAGGAAGAAATAAGTAGAAAAGAAAGAAAATACAAAATACTAAGAAATATTGTGCGCAATAGATATTTGAATCATCGTGAAAAAAAAGAAAAAAAGTGACCGCACGCAACATATGGTTGACAAGAAGAAAACACTGTTCACTAAGGGAAATTAACAATAGAAACGTATGGTGCACCAAAAATGTACAATGCACCATAAAAAGGGGCCAACAATCGGAAAAGAAAAAACAAGTTGTCGAGGTAAAAAGGCGCGAATTGGGCATTTATGAAACTGAATGAAGCGTACTCGAAAATATTAAATGCATTAATAACAACCAAATAAGATTCTTTGAGAATATTTAGGGCACTTATGACACCCTATATAAAGCAGAAACGCGGCCCAAACAAGACTTATTTAACATTTGCAAATCCACGAAGCTAATGAGCACAAGGACGAGAGGCGAACAAGCGAGTGTAGAGATCGAAGCAGCCAAATCTCAATCCAGAAAGCAACAATTAGCCACAATGGAACTTTCAAAGGTTGGGGCACCAAGCCAAGCAACATGGAAAACACACAGTATTCTTAGTTCATCGTAGGAAATCGCGGAGGCCAAACATGAATTTACATAGAGAGAGGGAATCGTCGATGTCGACGCAATTCCCTCGTTGTAGGACGAACTAGTTTTCCCCAAAATGGAAGAGGAAGAAGAACATGCTCCGATGATGGCCGGGATGGATATCGACTTGCACGACAATGCATAGGGTCACAAACCATTATCCATGGGAAACCCACAACAACCTTCCAAGGCCGAAGCAGCCCACAAAACGAATGGTGGCGATAGTGAAAGGAGAGAGTCTGAGGGGCCAAGACCACAACCTGTGGCAAGGCCCGTGCAACAGAAATAAGTAAAGATTCAATACACCAAAGGGAAATAAGATTCAGGAGGGGAATACAGAGAACTGGAGGCTGGGACCTCTAGTGCATCGGTAAAGAGAAAGGGAAAACAACCCATCGCACGGTCCCCACAAAAGCAACCCGATCCCTCGATTGTTTTACCGCGCATTCCAAAGGGGGTGCAGACCACAATGTTTCTGACACCAAAAAATTCCCAAAATTTTCACTACATGTGTACATGGAGAGTCTAGGCATAGGACCATTTGGATATCTAATACTGCAGCCAAAGAAATGGGCAGAAGGCCTGGAAAACACATGGATATTGGATTTTTTAGAGATTCCCCACTTCGATAGGGGGAAAGAGGTGAACAAATGCATCAAGCAGTTGATGGCGGTCCTCCATGGAGGATTTTCATGGTTGGAAGAACCTGTTGCAATCGATGTATAGCACGTTGAATTTATCACAGGCCTACCATAAAATGGCGAGTGTCTTATGCAGTACCTAGACTATAAAACCATAGAGAAGGCTATCACAGAAGAAATGAAGAAGACGTATGGGATGGAAAGAGGCTCTGACGAAATAATAATAAAATGGATCAGTGACATAGCCACCAGGATGGCCACAAAATTAATGGCATGTAAGATACTACGCGAATGTTGCAAGGAGGAGGTCCCAACAGGGGTTGTCACAACAACAACACAGTGTGCAAATGACACCATGCTTAGTTGGGCCCCATAATTATTGAACCTGTTCCTAGACGACTGCAAGGATGCGCAAGATTTGGAACATAGTTCCACTACTCCTGGCTCATGATACTGATATCCTTAATAGGATGGAAGGAGCATCCCTAATCATACTTCTGTGACAGAGTAGGACGCTATCGTGAAACATGATACATGTCGATGGGAAGCACTTCGGACCCGAAGAGAAGAAGTGTCAATGCCAACAATTTTTCTCGGTATCTCAGTGACATACAATATAGCATAGCCAACACTTGTAGGATCACTCCAGAAGTGGTCGCGCAATATCAAGGGGTAGCCAAATTTAGGCATACGTGACACAACATGTGGATCCAATCCTGCAGGGATCTATAGAAAGAATGACTTGAACTTCGATTCTACATTAATGCAGAGGAAGTTGAAATGACAATGAGAGATTGGAAAGATGACTGGAAGATCCCAGTCATTACCAAGGAAATGCCAAAGGGAAAAAAGGTAGAAGCAGGGTCTTCCAAGACATCTGCATAGGGAATCACAACATCCAAGAAACCAACACAACAAGGGAAGCCCAGTAAAAAAATAACAACACAAAAGAAAGGCAATGCTCCAAAGAAGGATGTGCAGAAAGGAAATAAGGAAAGTGCCCCAATGCAGGAAGAACAAGGAATGGGGGACACAACGACACAAGGAACCCCATCGACAACTTCCCCGCAAGAGACAAGGCCACCCAAATGACCAATCATACGCACAGGTGGGCCACACAAGAAGGCCAAATCCCATAAGAAAACCCCAGAATATACAAACCAAGGATGATGTCGATATTTTTGCAGAGAGAGTACAGGATCATGCAAGAGAGGATTTTTAATAGGCCGAGAACCAAAGAGGAATGTTATTGAATGAGTTGGATGATATTAAATAGGTCTTAGAGAAGATACAAGCAGTGCAAAGGAACGAAAGGGGAACAAAACCGATCCCCCGAGCAACAAAAGTCGAGGACAGGAGCATGCAGAACGAAGAAGACATTATTCAGACCATAGCACAAGCAAGTCCTAGCTTCCAAATAACAACAGACATGTTTCAAGTTGAAGGGGCCAAAACTCAGACGCAACTCAAATACTTGGCGCAGGTACAGTTGGTCCTATCTCAAATACCAACAAAGGCACTATACAGACTGCAAGCTAGTGTCATATAGGAAGTGAAAAAAGTGCAATCACACAGTAGAACAGACGTGATAGAATTGAAAGCAACCAGAAATGGAAAGGATTCACAGGAACTAGTGGTCAAGCAGGTAAATATGGAGACACAAGAAGAGGAGCAATGCACAGACAACCTAGAGCAGAAGTTATAGGAAGTCTTCAGAAGAATTGAAAATAGCGCCCAGGTCGTCGTGAGAAATCCAGAAGAGTATATCCAAATCATCACACAGATGATTGAGGACTACAAGAAGGAGATCGAGGAACTTAAAAGAAAAATTAAACCCAACTACTCCTCCTAAAGTTATGGATGAAAGGGAACAACAGGAAGCCCTGCAAGTGGAGATGATGGATAAAGAAGTTGAAAAGATCACACAATTTTTTGATAGGACCGTGCAACTATGGATGACGTTGGAGGAAGATGATAGGGTCCAATGACTAGACCAACAAGAGGAGGAAATCAGCACTACAATCTAGGAGATGAAGCAATGAAAAAATCCCATGAGAATTATAGAGTGAGTGAAGGGCACATGGGAGATGAAGACCTTGTAGACAGAATTGAAGATTGTGTAGAATAAAAAGAAGACCAGGAAATCCTAGTTAGAACCTCTCCAAGAGAAAGCAACACAAATAATTTTGAAACTGGAGAAGGAAAAGAAAATAATGGTTCTGGATCATGCTGAGAGCGCAAAGTCTCTCAAGGAAAATATTACAATGCAGAGGATAGAAGATCTCAACGGGAAAGCTACGCAGGATAGAGAAAAAGGGGAAGAATTAGAAGGAAAATTTGATAGCTTGGCATAGGCTGTTCAGGGAGTGTGCATCAACTGAGTGGCTTAGGAAGAGCCACATGTCAGTGTTGGGGGCATGTTGGGCACATGCCTATTTTGAGGAAATACCTATTTTTGGAAGGAAAGACCTAATTTTGGAGCATATGCAACAAGTGGCAAGAAAGAAACATGTAGAAAAAGAAGGAAAAGCAACATACAAGAGGAAAAGCGACATGGCGAGGAGGCAGGAAAGCCTAACCATGATAGGGTTAGGGTTTTTGATAAGGATTGTAAAGGCTGTAATCCTACAAAATAGTATAAATAATAACCTAGGAGGTCTAGGTTGTGGTTGGTAGATGTTCAATCATTATTGGTTGTTGATAATTGTGGTAATAAGGTCATAGAAGGGTCAGATAAGCTATATTTTGAGGGTTAGGTCACAAGATGAGGAACTTGGTGTGATATATTTCGCCTCACATAGGTTCCTTAACCTCATCATGATTGTATGATTGAATATGTAATGTGTGTAGTGCCATATTTTCCAACAGATTAAATAGAAGAGCAGAGAAACCAAATCTTTGTGGATGTAGGCCCAGGAGGGGGTGAACCACGGTAAATCTTGTGTTCTGTGTGATGTTTCTTGTAATTTTACTTTTTGTCAATGATTATATTATGAATGGATGATTAAATAGATGTATTAGTGTGCATGCATAAAGCAAAATATGAATGAATATGATCCAGGTGGATATTGGTGGCCATCCATCTATTCCAACTAGCTCCTCTTGACAATTTTTAGTTCAACACGTTCTTCTGTACTTATTTATAATTGTGGGTTCTACACTTCTGGGGATATATAAATCCCTACACATATTCCAGGTGGATGTTGGTGGCCTCCCGCCTAATCCAAATGGCTTATTTTGTATGTTTTCATGTCAGCACATCTTGTTGTACTTCCAGGGCCGTTTTAGGGCCCTAAATAGTGTTTTTTTGGCTCACCATAGTCAACCTATAGACGAAGTCAGAGTTTGACGGTGTAATGTGAAATCATCTAAAAGAAATTTATAATGGGATATCATACACCTAAAATGGAGGTCATATGCAAAATTTACGACCCCAGGAAGTTGAGGTACCAACTTATCCATAGGGGCCCACATAAATTTTGGCATTTCATATCCTAGGGTTAGGTTTTTGGATGTCTAGGGTTTTGGCATTCATG
>SNQJ01S0037700.1:55618-68555 GCA_010110895.2 Picea sitchensis
TAATCAATGATTAGGTTCAAAAGTAATGTAAAGTATTATGCAAAACAGATTAAGCATATAATAATGAGAAAGGACATTGTGTACCTTGGAATGATCAGGTGAAATGATAGTATAAGTCAAAATACAGGTGATGAAGGGTATAATAATAGCAAAAAGTATGGGCAAAAATGGTACAATATGTGGTCCTAACACTTCCTACTCCTGATAAGCCTTGGGAATCCATCTCGATGGATTACATGTCTGGCCTTCCATCCACCAAGAAAGGAAATGATTGTCTTTTTGGTCGTTTATTGGTTTTCGAGGATGGCCAACCTCACAGCCTGCAAGAATAATATCACAACAGAATATACTTCCAAGATCTTCTTTGAACGAGTGTGGGTCCATTTTGGGATACCATAGACCATCATATCCAACCAGGACAACATGTTCCTTGACACATTTTGGTCGAGTCCCTGGTCACTGTTGGACACCAAGCTCACTAAATACATTGCTTTCCACCCCCCAAAAAATGACCAAACATAGGTCGTCAATCGGATGATTGTGCACATCCTGTGCATGTAAAACTCTAAGCATCTATGTACATGAGGATGAGAGTCTCCCCTATATTCAACACAATTACAAAATGGCTCTCCATAGCTCTACCAGCCACATCCCATTTCAAGTGGGGTTGGGATTCCACCTCTTGGGTCCCATTGATGTTGCACTACCTCTTGCAACGACACAGACAAACTCTTCCAATGTTCAGTCTGAGACCGACAATGTTAAGAACCAAATATCAATATAGCATAGAAAAATCTCAGAAAAAGTACTCAACGCCTTGAAAAAGAGATAATTTCAGATAATAAGCCTCTTCGAGGGGGCAACCTCATTTTACCTAACTTAAATGTTCAAGTACAAAATGATTCAAAATGAAAATGTCTCCTTTGTATATATAGGAGACTAGGAGGTATAATTACAAATAATGGCCTAAAGCTGACATAAATAAAATAACATTACTAATATAATATGCCCTAATTAAGGGGTAATGAGCCAATATTAGGGATTAACAGACAAAGCCACCAGATTCATTGAGTGGATTCATCACATCTGCCAACAGGTCCATGAGATTTTGCATAAATCCAATGCTAAGTACAAGTAGCACCATGATCAACACAAGGTATTGCACCAGTTTCAGGTTGGAGACAAAGTTTGGCTTCATTTGCAGAAGGAGCACCTTACAAGTCCCCATCAGAAGCTCCTTCCACTTCTCTATAGGCCTTACACTATCACCAAGGTTGTGGGTAGCAATTATTTTGAGCTCAACACTCCACCCTTCCTTGGATTGCACCCAATGTTCAATGTGGACGTCCTTTGGCCATATTTTCCACCATTATTGGACACCTCAGAGATCGCAGAACAAATGAAACCAACAAAGCTCAACCCTAATTTCATGGAACATGCATCCATTGATCAGATAGTGGACACAAAGGTCAAGGGCACTCACCAACAGATGATCCAACTTTATTGGGTTGTCAAGGCAAGTTATCTCCTACACCAAGGAAAGTGGATCAGTCGGGGACAAATTCAGTAGAAGTTTCCTCACCTGATGGAGGAACTCAATGCAATGGAGACCATTTCTTCCTAAGGGGGGGGGACTGATCCAGGTGGATATTGGTGGCCACCCACCAATTCCAACTGGATGCTCTTGATAGTTTTTAGTTCAACACGTTCTTATGTACTTATTTGTAATTGTGGGTTCTACACTTCTGGGGTTGTTTGAATCCCGACACATCTTCCAGGTGGATACTGGTGGCCTCCCACCTAAACTGATCAATTGGAGTAGAGGCTCCAATGGGTTGAAAGGAATTCAAAAATTGCAAGGGAGAAAGAACTCCTTGCCCAAGCACGCAGGACATAGGAGAAATATGCCAAGGTCCAGGCAGAGAATAAACTGGAAATATTCCAGGATAATCTTGTCGAATCCTAGCCAAAGATAAGGAAGGAAACACCTCAACTTCCAAATTTCAGTTTCGTAGGAGATCCTGAACAAAAAATCAAGCTACTCCAGGGAGCATGGTCACAACTGGCCATTCACGTAGAGAAGATGGAAGTACAGTTGCAGGAAAGTCAACACAAAGAAAAGAAACAACCTCGGAAGCTTCAAGAGAAGGTGGAGAAAGTAGTGTTGGAAGGAAATAATGCTAGAGCAACACTACAAAAACGCACAGCCGAATGCACAAGGATATTCCGTGAAGTTAGCGACTGGATGGGAATCATTGCAAGGCGCAACCAAACCCTTGAGGATGTGCGTGCAAGAATAAATTCGCTCAATGAAGAAGTTGTGGTCACCATGGATCCACTGGAGAAGTAGGAGAAATTTTATTAGATTCAACAGAAAGACAACGAGCTAAATGCTTTGTTTGAAGCACAAGCAGTAGCCAAGAAAGAGTTGTGTGAATTTTGACCGGTCGTTTAGACAATGTACATACAGATGCATCAGGTAGATGCTACAACTGATTCTGAATGGAACTCTCCGGTCATATCCAAGCCTAAAGGATTCATTACAGATGTGACTCAACAGTTTGTAGTTGAAGCCTCACTCCTTTCCAGAAAGTGGAAAGACACAATTGTGGGTTTTTAAGAAGTTAGTAAGTGAGCCTTACATTTGGTCCCAGAGTTGGGCCCTTCATTTGAAGAGGTGGAAAAGGAAAGAGTGCAAGTAGAATACGAAATAAAAGTGGAGACAGAGGACAAAGGAAATCAATAGGCACTCCTAGAATATGCGGAAGAGACAAGGACTTGACTCGAGGGCGAGTCAAGGATTGTGGTCGGATCATGTTGGGCCCTTCTTTTTTGGTCAGAAGTTGTGCAAGGAAGACTATAGTCCCAATTTTATTCAAACACTAGTTTCACAAGCTACAAAGGAGTTGGACAGTGGAGCAAGAAAAGAAACAAAAAACGATTGTGAAAAGGGACAACGCAACACCAACAAGACAAAGGAAGTTACAACAGAACAAGAACAAGAAAGCATGCGGAGTCTAAAGCCAAAAGATCCCACTCAACCTATATATATGAGATGTGCATGATTGTAAAAGGGTTGGGTGTGGTTGGTTGTTTTTGTTGTTTGGGTTTTTTCATAGAGGGTGTAGAGGCATAGATAGAGTATCATTCTACTTGATGTAGGCTCTGTGATTTTACTTTGTATACAATTTTGGGAAAAGGGTAAATAGAGCTCTAAGGCATGAGTTCGGAGCCAGAAGCTTGTAAGAGAGTATTGATTTGTATCTGTGAGACTGTATCTAAGAATCCCTTTTGATAATATATATATATATATATATATGGAAGGACTTAAAATTTTGAAATATATTGTGTAGTTCTATGTTTATGATTATGAATCATCCATGTACCTTATTTATGTCTGATATGATCCATGCGCTATCTCTATTTACAAATTATATCGCAACTTGATTGTGTTTATTTCCAGTTATGAATGAGTTCAGATTTGTTCTATGATTAGTTCTTCTTGCGCAAGGTTATGGTGAATCTTGAAGACTCCGGGAACCTACCTAAGTATTCTCCTTTCCATTCCCTATATTCTTGTCTTGGTTGCGCTTCAGGTGAGACTTCTTCTCTTCAGAGGAGATGAAAATTCCAGCGCTCTATACTACTTGGTTCCTTTTTTTGGTAACCTGAGAAGGATCATGGTCTGATCAATTACGTGCCAACAAGTTTGTGCCCCTTATGCTATCTTATCGCAGATATCTGCGCTTTTCCTCACTGTAGCCCGCAGATGTCTGCTCTTTTCCTTCTGAAACCCACAGATTTATGCAAGGAACCTGGATCTGTAACTTTTTCTCCATACGCTTGGCTCCTGCAAACTTATTACTCCACTGGACTTCGTTGAACTCCTCTCACTACCTCAGATCTGTCAACTAGTATTCACAAAAGTGATATTCAATCAAATCTTCTCTATGTTTTAATGAGGATCTCATGATGACATGCAACTTTTTAATTTATGTTTACAGTTAATTTAGCATGCAACTTGTTGACTTATTTTTACAACTTCTTTAATGAGTATCTCATGATAACATGCAACTTGTTAAATTCTTTTTACATCTGCTTTAATGAGGACATGAAATTGTATGGAACTAGAGATAGATCATTACCTTTTGGATACCATAATCCATAGTCTTCGGTTTCTTTGAGATATTTGAATATTCTCTTTACTGTCATAACATGTGTTTCCTTCGGTTCTGCTTGAAATCTTTCAACCTGTCCAATTTATTGCATCACATCCAGTCTCGATGTTGTCACATAGAGTAAACTACCAATCATCGATCTAGAAAATATTTGATCTGCATCCTTGGATTTATCATCTTTTCTCGATTTGCAACTAGTCTGCATGGGAGTAATTATAGGATTTCAATCTACCATTCCAAACTTATTTATCATATATTTTATATACTTGGACTGGGAGATGAAAATACATTTATCTTGCTGACATATGTATAGTCCCAAAAAGAAATACAACTCACCAAGTAATGACATTTTGAATTCATTATGCATGTCTTTGGAAAATTTCTGACTTATCCTATCATCATCACTTCCAAAAATAATGTCATCAACATAAACTTCAATTGTCAATATACTATCTTGATTTACCTTTATGTAGAGATTGTTGTTTGCATTTCCTTTCCTGAACCCTTGCTATTGTAGATACCTGTCCAATCTTGAATACCATGCTTTGGGGGCTTGTTTGAGTCCATACAATGCCTTCTTCAATCTGCAAATATAATCTTCCTTTTCTAACAGTAGAAACTCTTCTAGTTGTTCGATGTAGACTTCTTCTTCTAGTTCTCCATTTATGAAGGATGATTTTACATCCATATGATATAGTTTGATTTTCTTAGAACATGCATAATCCAAGATTAGTCTGACTGCTTCCATTCTGGAAGCTGGGGAAAAATTTTCTTCAAAATATATTCCTTCAACCTGAGCATATCCCTTGCATACTAACCTTGCTTTATTCTTGGTTACTTGTCCATCCTCGTTCAACTTGTTTCCGAATACCCATTTTGTGCCAATCACGTTCTTATTCTTAGGTCTTGGAACAAGTTCCCATGTTTCATTCTTCTCTATCTGATCCAGTTCTTCTGCCATAGCTTTGATCCAATGTTCATCAGTGTTGGCTTCTTCAAAACTGTTGGGTTCAACTGTGGACAACAGTGTTAGATGTCTTTGTTCTGGTGAGCAAATTTTTCTTCAAGTTTCAACTCTTTCATATTTATTCCCAATGATATGTTCTGGTGGATGATTTTTCTACACTCACCGGCTAGGTGTTTTGGGAGATATATGAATATTTTGTTGGTCATCTTTCTCTTGTTTTGCTTCTGGTTTCTCTTCTTCTTCTTCTTTTGCTTCTTATTCTTCTACTTCTTCTTTAAAATCCTCTAATCCTTCTTAATCTGTTGAGTCTTTTCTTTCTTCTTTGGGAGCCTTCTATACACTTGTCTCATCAATATGTACGTTGATGCTTTCCACTATTCTGTTGAGTCTCAGATTGAAACACTTGTATTCCTTTCTTTTTCTTGAGTACCTGAAAAATATTCATTTTTCAACTTGGGAGTCAAATTTTCCAATCTTGTCATCTTCTCTTTTGATATATCACTTGCTTCCAAATACTCTAAAATGATTCACATTTTCTTGTCTTCCTTTCCATAGCTCATAGGGAGTCTTATCACTATTACTTTTGAGCATTCCTTTGTTCAGGATATGAACTGCAGTATGTACTTCTTGTGCCCAAAATATGTCACCCAACTTGGAATCTTTCAACATGGTTATGGCCATTTCCTGTACTATCATGTTCTTTCTTTCAGTGACTCCATTTTGATGAGGTGTCCTGGATGCTGAGAATTTCTTTTTTATTCCATGTCCACCACAAAAATTCATCAATTATTTCAATGTAAAATCTCCACCATTATCTGATCTCAAACATTTGATTTTCAAGTTTGTCTCTATTTCAACCATCTCTTTGAATATCTTGAAGTGTTCAAATGCCTCTGACTTATTCTTGAGAAATCAAACTGAAGTCATTCTTGTGTATCCATCAATCAATAGCATGAAGTACTATTCACCATTTAATCCCTTTATTCTCGTTGGTCCACATAGATCAATATGTACAATCTCTGAAATGAGGTACAATCCCTTCTTGGTTCAGTACACCGGAAAATACCAAATATGAGAAGACGAGAATGATGAAGTGTGGAAAATGATAAGTATGACCATGAATGGTACAATGAATCATTAAGGAGAACTCCCATTGGAAAACCATTCCCCAAGGGTGACCACTTACTAGTGCACAATGTCAACCACCAAGGTGAAACAAGGCAAAGAGCATAATTTCCAAGCAGAAATTTTATAATCAAGAGAAGCTTTAAGTGAAACATATTCAAATGCCTCAAGTATTAAAGTGACACTTATCCCAATACCTGACTTGTACCTCATGGAGGAAGACCCATTGTCTTCCAGAAACAATTTGATGTGGTGGATGCCATCATGATGAATCAGAGAAGTATGGTGGTGAAGAGGGTATCCATCTGTGTAAGTGGACATCATAAGTCAATCCATCCCTCGACACTCCATGTATACAACTTGAGGGCTTCGAGACATCATCTCCTTAGTTATCCCTATAAATGGGGGTAACATCTAGCTCCTACTCGGGGACATGTAATCACTACAGAGATGAGAACCTCGACATCTCTTGGTTCAGCCTGTTCCTACACACACTGGAAAAACAAACTGTAAAATCTAGGGTGGCTCACTCAACCTTTGTTCATAAATACAAAACTTCGAAATTGATAACTGATTCTAGAAAATAAAATATTTCACTTTTTTCATATAATATGATGAAAACATAAGATGTAAATCAATAATGCAAAAAATCAAGTAGAGAAAAATGAAAAGTGGAAATGAAATGCAACTAAATACCATGATAAAACAAGATGAAAATGAAAGCATGCAATATGACTTACCTACTTACATTGGGCCTAAGGCCCATGGTGATCAATTGTTGTGGATGTCAGGTGAAATTGTACAATCAATGCAACTAGTTGATGATCTCATCAAGGTATCGCCCCCTGTGCTTAATTATATAATACAAAAAATAAAATTCAAGCACATATTAATCACAATAATAAATAGACATATAATCAATCATGAAATGAAACTCATGGAGATGGGTGGGAGGGATGAAAATACCTGAAGGAAACCCCAAAATGAAAATAGTTCCATTCTGTAAAACGAGTTTCTAACAGCATTGGGATGGCCACGACCTAGTACCCATCAAAATATGAGTACAAATATGGTTGGAGCTCTTCATAGGATGAGACTGAATCAAAAGGATATTCATAATAATTCTCAATGGATGGTTGAAAGCCATCATGAGTATATGGTGAAAAATCATCCTCGACTGGATGGAATAAATTTATGACCATATCATCATCAGGATGCCAAGCATCTGAATCATATGTGCATTAATACCGGTCCTCCGAAGATGAAAAATAAACTCTCTTTTCTTGAGAACTACCCTCAATGTTGTAAATGAGATCTCTATAAAAAATGAATCCTTCATCCCATCTATGTCTCCTGATCTATATGAAATCATAATTCTGTTGATCAATTGTGTCACGGAAGTCTTCCATGGAATCATTTGCATCATTCAGACTAATCATTTCTTCATATTTACATGCAGGAGGAAAGTAAGGATGAACAAATTCGTCTTCTTCAAGTGGAAAAATGTAAACCGATGTCTCATCCAGATTCTCAGGATGTTGCACTTCTTTGAAATTATTCTTTTTCTTCTTGGAATATTTCTTCATGGACATGTTTCTACCACCTCTTCATCATAAGGGGTTTAATTCTTAACGAGGAGCGCTTCATCTGATTTCTCTTCAAAGGATCAAAGGGAAAAATTTCATCACTACCAAGGTCCTACACTTCATTGGAGTCTTCCCCTTCTTCATGGACCTTTCTGCAAGTAGAAACCTAGATATTGATTTCTCTAATCCCTTGGTGAGACAACTAATGAAGGTTTCATCCTTCTCAGTTTTGTGTCCCCTTTGTCAAAGAAAAGATTGAAGAGTCTTGTAAACTAAGTGATGCTCTTGGGATGAGATTTATTATTGATAAATACTACTTTTTTTGGCTGCAAAGAACTCATAAAAAACTTGATTAGTACGTCTTCATGGATATATTTCAAATGAGAAACATATTTGAGAAATTGTAGCACATGAGAAATTGTCGTGGTACGATTTACATCGTATTGAAGAAAATTATCTCTCCACTCCTGAGGAATATGATTTAGATACCCACGAAAATTCATAATATAAACAAAACAACATCTCTCATGGAAATTCCATGGAACGATGGTTCCATTACCTTGAAAAACCCGTTAATGGAAAATCAAAGGAGCTCAAGGCCCATTGAAGGAAAGAGGGTACTCTCCTAAATGGATTTTCTAGATGAACTTATATGAAGTTCATAAATATGTGAAAAGGGGAAATTCCCTCAAATGGAGCCTCTAGAAAAGCTAAGGGAAAGGATTTGGGAATAACTTTCCAAATTGTTGTTAGGGAAAGAGAGAGGATTAAAAATCATCCTTGGAAACAACGTCAAAATGTTATCGCACAGATTGTAGGTTTGGAAAATCCCGAACCAATCTAGAAACATGAGAAAAATATGGGAGTAACTACCCACTATCACCTTATATAGATACTCCCCTCGCTTTAGTGATGATGAAAATCACCACAAGGTGGGAATACCGGTGACCCTAGGGGGATTGAGATGGAAAGTGAGATGATGGAAGGTGAAACCCATATAGGTCAAGTTAGGAAGTGGAAAAGGGCTTGGATAAGAGTGTTTTCGATAGGGATAGGTTGTTGTTGATGGTTAGAATTTACCATGATCAATATTCGATAAATCACTCGGTCAAGGCCCCAATCAAACCTTTTTTCGTTTGGGATGGTGATTTTGACTGATTATAATGGGTATAGTTACCCGTTTAAATGTTTTTCTCTAGTAAATGGAGGCTTAACTTGAAGCTTTGATAAATCCTAATTGCAGAAATGAAAATAATTAATTTATCTCTATTCCAAGTCTAAACTATCCTAACTGAGATGTATAAATAAATCATGATGTCTCAGTTAGGAGAAAGAAGAATAACATAAACTTGAGCATGCAATAAAAGTAACTATTAAGCTATAGAAGTAATTATTTTTTTTCAAACTGGAAAAAATCCTTTATATATTAATATATAAAACGTGTCATATCCTATTACAACTTTTCACAAATCTACAAAACATTTGTTATCTCTCGAATAGTCACATGTTTAAACCATACTAGGCTACATATACAATACATTCTTGAAAAAACAAAATCCTCTCGCAAATATCAGATATCCACCATTTTCAAAATAAACCACTAAACTTATAGGATCATGCATCAGAGATCCAGAAAAAACAAAAATTAATAAAGCTCATGGGCATAGGAGGGGGCCCTCTAGCCTTTATTTCCCACCAGATAAGTAATCCATCAGATGAACTCAATGCTTCCTTTGATAGTCGGTCTACCACCATATTGTGCTGCCTATACACATGGTCCACATAGATCACCGAGAAATGTGTATCCAAGTTTCTAATTCTTCTCATCCACCAGGAAAGCCCCGCAATATTTAGATTAGCCACACCTTTGAACCAGTCTAATATAACTCTTGAATCACCCAACATATGAATGCTTTGAAGCCCAACCCTGTATGCCAGAAAAAGAGTAACCCAGAGTCCAATCAACTCACCTTTTGAATTTGAGCCTCGTCCAATCCTCATCTTCCACTTAACCTTTATATCATCAAAGAATTGCAGTAAACCACCAGCTCCACAATCCAATCCTTGTCATTGTGAAGCACCATAAAAAAAAACCCTGATCATGGAGGCATAGAAAATGGCATTTTTGATAATTCTGATCTTTTTCTTTAGAGCAGTGCCTTCCCCACAATTTGAAAAAATTCAGGAGACCATCCAATCCATGGATCTTCTTTTCATCTCAAAAATCATTATGTTCCTATATAGCCAAATCTGCCAACAGATCCAAAGGGGCATGCTTTTGTAAGCCGGGTATAGGCATATCCACTGCCTTATGCCCGAATTAAGTTCAGATCCCTGCCAATTAAAAGCAATACCATAATTCTTCATCACACATTGCCAAATAATACATGTAAATGCAAAATCATTCATGATATGCTGAATGCTTTCCACATTCTGATAGCAGAGGACACAGAGTCTCGACCCATTAAAACTGCGTTTACACAAATTGTCCTATGTGAGAATTTTGTTCGACAACATTAACCATGCAAAACATTTCAATTTCAGAGACATCTTAAGATTCCAGAGCATCACAACCCACCATCTATCCACCTTCTTCCACTTTTTCCATGCACATGCATTATAAGCTTCTTTAACCGTGATTTCACTAGAGGCACCATTCCAATACCAACAAATTTAACCTAATAATGATTAAAACAAATATACATCAATCTTAACTTCGTAAGTAGTTACTAAGGAAAGATTAGATATATATACTAACACTCAATATGGAGGATTAAAAGATATCGAACATGAGATAAGAAAGTTGTCTAACGAAGGAAATAGTGCACAAAGAAATATAACAATTAAAGAAAATGCATACCAATAATGAATCTAGTAAATAGTTACTAGAAACTATAGATACGCATAGTCACATCCAAAGGTTAATTAACAAATTCAAACTAATCATGAAAGAAAAATTATTGATAATTCTAATTAAAAATGAATTCACATAACTGACAATAGTGCACAATATAAGAACTCATACTCATCCATAATGGAATTTGTCAAATGTAAAGTCTTTTATAAAAATTTAAGGGGAGTTGTTGTTTTCCACAACAGTTGCCAAAGTATAATGCACATGCAAAAGAGTTTTATACATGCCTGAGACAAGACACAATATAGATATATAAGCCAGGTAATCAAAGGGACAAGCAAGTGAAGCTTTTTTTCCTATACTTCAACAGTAAACAATAATATATATCAATAAGTAAATGATAATAATGCCTACAAAATATATCACCAAAAGTCAAGTAAATGATGCAAGAGACTACTGTATCAATTACTAGTTTAACTCTATTGAAATATAACAAGACTTTAGTTACCATAGATGGTTGTTAGATGATGTTATCAACAAGTTACTATGACAACCAAGTGGTTTTAGCAAACGTTTTCTACAACATCAAAATCCAATAGCCAAAATCAGCAAGCGAACCACCCAAAAGATAGCCAATGTCTAGTTTTTTAATTATAGTAGCTTTCAAGCAAATTTCAATGGCTGAATAGTGAGTAAAATAAAGAGTTTGAGTGAGTTTTAATGCATCTCTAGGTAAGTCATGTTTCGATGATGAAAAATGTGAAGGGGGGTGGAATGTAGTATACCTAGGGAAGTAATATGGGGTACCCAGGGAGGTACACAATGGGAATGTGGTTATGTATTAGTGGAATTCATTTAATATATGAGAATGTGGTCATTCAATGTAAGGTGGAGTAGGTACACTATATTAATAAAGGTCCACTAAGGTAGTTAAATGTAATAAATGTGAAAATGATCTTTAGAAGGTTCCTAGGAGATAAAGAGAGCTATATAAAGAAGTGTAAGAAATGTAATGGAACATAATGAAGAATATTGTGAATGTATCAAGCATTACTTGAGGAGTTTTACCATTCCTTAAGGATTAATATATGGTGTTACCCTACCTCAAGGTTTTTTTCTACATTCTTGTGTTCAATATTTTGGTGAATGGTTTGGTGTTTATTATTGGTTTATTGTTGAAGTATATTTGCAGATTATTCAGGTACTACAAAATAATACAATAGTACCAAAGATATATGAATACAATGACCACACAAGATATATGGAACAATATAGAAAACCACCACTTTATTATATCAAAACCCTTGGGGTAGGGAAACACCATACAGTGGATCATATTATGGAAGGGATCCTCTCCTGTTCACTTGCCTCTTTGAGGGGTCTTCCTCCTAATGAGATTCAACTCCAAATATTATACTTCTCTTCATATCACATTACATTTATTTAACCCGTTTATATAGTGCTACCATCACCTAAGAAAATTCTAGAGGAGGAATCTTCTAGAAGAAGAACCTTCTAAGAAGTCCCCTTACATTATTATATCTAACTACCTATTTATTATATCTAACTACCACAATGGGCCTTATTTTATAATATAGTGGACCTAATCCACCTTACATTGAATGAGCACATTCTCATACATTAAATGACTTCCACTAATAATACATAACCACATTCCCATTTGGTACCTCCCTAGGTACCCCATATTACTTCCCTAGGTATACTACACCAACCTACAGTGTTAATTGACCCTTTCCTGGTTCAACAACAACAAATGGTTGCACAAAATATTTTCTCTTCACAAGGGGGAAATGTAGGTCATTCCCACCATGGGGATGCTTCCTCAAGCTCCAATCAGGTCTTTATATGTAAGGATATAGTTAGAACCCTATCACCAGCCATTGGAGTTGTGTATCCATAGGTATCAAGTATGATATGTTCAATCTGGACTATTTTAAACTGAGACTCGCCCATCAATTGGCATTCCAAATTCACATTATGGTTGGTGGGTGGAACATCCATCACATTGTTTTGGATGAAGGAGCCTCCACATTTTTCATGTCTTTGTCTTGCTGGAGAGCCATTGGTTCTCCCAAACTCAATCCGTCTCCTACCACCCTAAAAGCATTTGATGGACATGGTTTCCAACCTCACAAACTCTTTCAATATTTCACTGTGGAATTGAAGGGTAAAACCACTTATGTTGATATTGAAGTGGTTGACGTGA
>SNQJ01S0037700.1:81789-93373 GCA_010110895.2 Picea sitchensis
TTATCCATCAAACGTAGGAGGCTTAATCTTGTTCATCTCTCCCTTCAATTCATCCACTCCAGATCTCCTGTGCTTTTTGGTAGGAGATGGCCTTGAACTACTATGTGTCATTCTCTTAGAGCGAACTTGGGAGTGATGATGGTGTCTACCCACACTCCTTGACCTTCTTCCCTCAGAATTATGGTGAATCCCTGTTCTTCTCGAGTCAATCTCCTTATCCAACTTCTTTTCTATTCTCTCCAAACTCTTTAACAACTTTATGTTGAATTCTCCTTGTTTTTCCTGATCTTTTATGAGATTTTTGTTATCTGCTCGGCAAGTCTGGGAATATTTTTGCAATCCTTCAATGATATTCCTTATGTTTCCTTCCTTGTCTATCTCTTCTCCATGTCCATTGGAGTTCGATCCTTCAACTCCCAAATGAACATCCATCCCTTTAGCTTTGTTCTCTGAACTGGAAGCATTATGTGCTTTCCCCATTTCTTTTCCCTTTTTGGAAACTCTAAACGGTTCTAGCATTCGTTAAAATTCTACAAACACAACGTGCAGACAATCGGAATTTGTCAGGTCATTATTCCTTAACAAATCCCACAACATTCATAAACAATTTGATTCAAGAAAAACATTCGGTTTCCATGAATTTTCTGAGCTTAGCTCGACTCTGTAGTGAACTCAAGCCTTAGCCCTTTTCTCTCAGTTCTCCAACCCTATGCGACGTTGGTTGTGACCAAGATCTAGATCTCAAGGTTCTCTAATCGGAACTTTGGGGTTTTGGGTTTCAGGGTTTCGGGATTTCGGTCCTGGAGGCTCTCACACTCGCTTCCCTCTCCCACTCTCGACTTTCAAACTTTCGACCTTTCTAGTCACTGGGCCCACATCACAGCTGTCACCAACCAGGGTGGTGACACGTGTTGCTCTTAAGAATGTCCATGTCACACTAGGCAATGCCTTTCGACCCCACTACGTCTACTTTTTCCTTCAGGGCCCACTGGCACGTGGCACACATCTCATGGGTCCACACCCATTCAAGTGACGTCAACCCGACCCACTACTTCAACTCTTCGTGATTTCACGATTTTAGTCTTCGGGAGTTTGTGCATCATCACATCCCACTTCTAACGACAATCGAACTCCCAAAATTACCCTCTTCTCTTCTGCTCGATCCAACGGTCGAGATATTTTTTCAAGATCTACGGTGTAGATCTTCTTAGGACTTTGGAGTTTCGGCTTTCGGAAGTTTGTGCCTCAACGCACCCCGCTTTTCCCGACAATTGAACTCCCGAAAGGTTTCTCGGATATCCTCCTTGCATCTTCTCTGGATCCAATGGTCATAAAGGGCTCTCCTTTTTCCAAATAGATCCTATGGCTCTGAAACCCCAAGTGTTGAGTTCTCTCTCTCTCTGTGGGTAAATGCCATGCCCGACCGTGGTTTTATTTCACCGCTACTCCTCCTAAGATTCACACACGATCAAGTAACCCCTTGGCACTCAAAAACATTCTAAGGTTCGAAATTAGTTTTCTAGACAAAATTTCCTCTCGAAACCTTGGGTCAAAATACCACTTATCCAGCCCATATAGGCTCAATGTTGAAACCTTGTGCTCTGATACCATATTGTAATGTCCCCGACCATCAACCCCTTTGGCTGGGCAACACCACTACGTGGAAAACATTCTCATACTTATGTAGTATGCATTTAAATGAAGTTAAATGGCTTAACAGAGTAAAAATATAATTATTGTTAACATACAAAATTAATGGAATCAATAGTAAATATCATTGCAACAGAATACATGATATTATTGCAAGCATTATAGACATGCATTTTAATTGAAATTAAACACGTGCATATACTTATATTTGAAACTGTAGTAACTCCACCAACCACGTACAGACCTTCCATGAACCTCCCAACCTTAGACCAAGTTGCTCATCATGCTCAACAGTGGGTCACCCTCGAGTTGGGACTAAGCTCCACTCAAGGCAAGGGAATCCTAGAATAGGCTACGGTTACAGGAAAACTGCATAGAGAAATCGGAAGGATTCTCCTGAGGAGCCTTCTTATGCCCACTACTCACAGACTCTCATTCCCCACATACCTGTTCCACCTGAGAGTATACACCTTCACAAGCATAGTCCATTGGTACTTGACCTCCCCTTATGGGCCTCAAAAACAGGTCGGATTAGGAAGTCTCAGAGCTCGGTAGCTGGTGCTGGACTCTCTCTGAGAGAAACCCACTTCCCAGTATACTCCCTCACCTGGACAGAGTTTCTCATAGGCCTGACGACCCCCCTCTTCTACCACGGGCCTGACAAACCGGTTCTTCCACCAATTTCCAATTCAATTCCCGTAAGTTTAGGATGAAAACAACGACAACAACTTGGGTTAACTCACAAGTGAAAGCAACAATAGGAAAATAGTATGTGGAAACAGGAAATGACAACAGGCCAATAAAGCACATCATGATTTAAGTAACACCCGTTTGCAGGATGTGTGACAAGCAATTCACGAAGAGATCGAACACAAAGTCAACAATTCGTAAAGAGGTATATCGGTTTCTCAATAAAACATCACATGCTTCAGGTTTCAGAGCTGCGTGAGGCTTATAGAAATCAGACGCAAAGATCCCTTGGTTCAGACAACGGATGATAGGATTGAGGATGAACCCCCCATCATGGCTCAATTCTTGGGTTATATTGTATGTGCCTGGGCCGACACATGTCGCCCATGAGGCTTCATGCACTCCATCAACATGTGTTCCCTTTTTCACATGTTCCCCCTTCCAATAACTTAGGATAAAAACATACATTTCACATAGCTTTTTGAATAATAATAAATTATTATTCCCAAGGACTTAAGCCCCTAATATTATCCCCTAGGCTCAACACGTAGCCCCTCTTTCTAGCCTTTCATCCCCTTTTCACTTACCCATCTTGTGGAATCTTAGTCCCCCATCACTATTTCTTTTGGTCATTTTTCACGCAACGATGTTTAATCTTTATTAATTTTTCTACATATTACATATACAAAAATAGGCTATTGGACTTTAACACTTAGGCTCTCCGGCCTAATAAACACATAATCCCACCAACTTATCAATACTTGGCTCACCAGCCTACAAAAAATGATTTACAATTCATAAACATGATTACAACAGGGCTCGTCCTTGGGGATATTACACCAAGTTTAGGTATGGGATGGTTGTCATCATGACCTATTGGGTGAATCAATCCTCAAGTTAAGGAGTGTTTCCTAGGTGGACCCTCTCTAAGCCATGTAAAGGATGTGAAGTGGATCGGGGGTTGAAATTTTTGTGGATTCTGCTCATGACATACAAGGGTCCATATTGTCTCATTTATGGGTTCCTTTGTAGAGGGTGTGTTAAACCTTCATTTCAATGCAACGTTTTTCCAAGCCCATTTATTGCCATTAATTAATTAAAGTGTTTCGAGGTTGAAGCCAAAGTGGGACTTCTACCTAAGAATGAAAAATATTGCCCACCTTCACTCTACCCTAGTAACACTATGCTTCCTCAAGTTAGATACAATGTGTGGGACTTCTACCTAAGCATTAAAAATAATGCCCACACAGGCTCTACCATGGTTGGCATTTATTTTTATATTATTATTTATTCTACGAGTCCCATTAGTTTTTTGTTGAGACATTTCATTTTCCTTGAGATCCTTGAGTGAGCATCTATAAGGTTTATGATTGGATTTTATCTTTTTCCTGCTTAAAACTCCAAGCCTTCAACCCCTTCTTCCCATGAACGAAGGTACAGTCCCCTCTTGGGTCAGTACACCTGAAAATCCCAAAAGATGAGGAGATGAAAAGGATGAAGTGTGGAAAATGATAAGTATATATCGGGAATGGTACAATGATTCATTAAGGAGACCTCCCAATGGTAAACCTTTCCCCAAGGGTGACCACTTACTAAGGCATAATGTCAACCACCAAGGAGAAACAAGGAAAAGAGCATAATTTCCAAGCATAAGTTTTATAATCAAGAGTAGCTTTAAATGCAACATATTTAAATGCCTCAAGTATTAAAGTGATATTTATCACAATACCTAACTTGTGCCTCATGGAGCAAGACCCATTGTCTTCCAGAAACAATTTGATGTGGTGGATACCATATTGATAAATCAGAGAAGTATGGTGGTGAAGTGGGTCTCCATCTGTGTAAGTGGACGTCACAATTCAATCCATCCCTCAACACTCCATGTCTGCAACCTAAGGGCCTCAAGACATTATCTCTTTAGTTATCCCTAGAAATGGGGATAACATCTGGATCCTACTCAGGGACATGTACTTGCCTCAAAATGCATGAGAACCTCAACATCTCCTGGTTTGACCTGTTCCTACACACACTGAAACAAAAAACTGTAAAATCTAGGGTGGCTCACTCACCCTTTGTTCATAAATCCAAAAATTGAAAATTGACAACTAATTCTAGAAAAGAAAAAATTGCACTTTTTTCATATAATATGATGAAAACATAAGATCAAAATCAATAATGAAAAAATGCAAGTAGAGAAAAATGAAAATTTGAAATGAGATGAAACTAACTACCATGAGAAAACAAGATGAAAATGCAAGGAAGCAAGATCACTTACCTACTTACCTTTGGCCTTGTTATCCCCAATTTCTAGGGATAACTAGGAGATCATGTCTCGAGGCCCACAGGTCCTAGACATGGAGTACCAAGAGCAAGATTGACTTGAGCATGGCCTTGGAGGGCCCATCTTTATTCTCTTTCATCAGACTTGTCTTGTCAGCAGCAACAACATCCATCACCATCGGTCTGGTCCTGTATCGAAGAAGGCTCTTGCTTCATGAGGTAATTGGTCTAGGTATCATGGTATGTGTCATTTTTTATCATTATAATCTTTAGATATATGTATCTTATTCCTTTTATTTCTGACAACTGCTTGGATCTTACATTGACCCACTTGACCATGGTTTGGGGGATTGATAGAATGCCTTAGTAAGCATGTATCCATAGGTTTTGGTTTGCCACTGGGGGGAATTGTGAAGAGCCATCGTTCGCTCCCATCATGTTATCACTTTTCATCTTATCTCCCACTCATCTGCCCCATTCCCCTAGTCTAGACATTAGGATGATCTGTCTGTGGGGTTGCACCATTATCTCGTGGGAAGAAGGGGATAAAGGCCTAGAAGGTAAAAGAAGCTGGTAAAATATGAAATCCAATAAGAATAAAACCTAGAGATGCTTCACCCAAGGATCCCCGAGAAGGAAATAAAAGGCCTCTCGGCAAGAAACAAGAGGGACCCAAGAAAAATAAACAAACAAGACCTAATTACGAGGATAGGGGGTCTCATCACAAGCCAGCCTATTAGGTTCATGGGTACTCAACAGTATGACATTTCCATCATCTGGTCACCATGCCAGGGCCGTGACCTTTGGTTGCATGGCTAAGGGAAAACGAGTCTCATCACGAGCTAGCCTTATCATTTCTTTGAAGGTACTTGTGGGTAACACTGTCATCTCTGGTCACCACGCCAAGGCAGTGTCCTCCGATTAGTCCTTGGATAAAAGGAATGAAAAGAACAAAATAAGATAAGAATAAAAGGAAAAAGGGCTTGGAAAAACTTGCATCCATGACAGGTACAACTCGCCTTCTACAAAGGCACCCATAGGTAAGACCATGCAGCCCTAACTCTCACTCTACCCTAATCCTAGACATCCCTTGACCACATCACATTAATTTACATGGCTTGGATGATACCCCTTGGAAACTTTCCTTTTCTTATGGATGCTAGCCCAAAAGGGTATTTGGTCTTTTTCTTCAGCTGTGTATTGTAGGCCTTTGTAATATTTTTGAGCTATTGGATGATCTATCAGGATTTTATGCATATGTTTGATAACATTAATGATGAAACACGATTGACATTGATATGATCCTTGTGACTAATGAGACCATGGAGGGAGAAGTCTTTGATGTGCAGGACCATGCTCGATGGAAAGGTACCAAGTGGACCGATACACATGGGGAGATGATTAGTTTAGACCTCCATGGGGCTAAAGAGCCCATCAGATGGTTGCTGGGACCCCATCAAGGGAAGAGATAGGACAATGATTGGTCGGGCCTTTGCACGAGAAAGGAAGGAGAACGTTTTCATCTAGGACACCTTGGCTGAGCCCAGCCCAGGGGGGGTTGACCCATTGCAGGTGGCATATGCCCCTTTTGATGCCCCATGACGTCATCCAAAAGCCATGACGTCACCTCCAGTGATTGGCATCTTGACAGAGTAGTTTGGCACGTGTGGCAGAGTTTGGAGGCCCAAGGAGGGCCAACGTTTGTCACCTTGTGCTGCATTTTTCCCTAAAAAGGGCCAATGTCTCCCTCAGAGGGGCTTGACGTCCTGCTTATTGCTCATTTAGGGTTTTAAAGTAACAGTTTATTGTAAAACTGTATGATTTTTGGTNAAGGAGGGCCAACGTTTGTCACCTTGTGCTGCATTTTTCCCTAAAAAGGGCCAATGTCTCCCTCAGAGGGGCTTGACGTCCTGCTTATTGCTCATTTAGGGTTTTAAAGTAACAGTTTATTGTAAAACTGTATGATTTTTGGTTTGTAGCCTTGTCGGCTATTTTTATGACCTAAAATTAATTAAGGTAATTGATCTGCTATATATTGAGGATGTTTTTCCCTCATTTGAACATAACACATCACTCACTCTTGGAGTGAGGTCTGATTTTTGTGCCCTACTAGGGTTATTGGTTACTTTTGAGGAAGGCGCACTTGCTTGGAGAAGAGATTTTTGGCAATTTATGGTGTTTTTCTTGAAGGAAGGATTACAACTAGGGTTTGCATGCTATTTTCTTGATGATTTGTAAGTATTTTTCTACAAAACTTCTTGATTGAATGGTTGTAGCTTAATTTCTTGCATTCTATTTATATATATATTGCTGAATCAAAACCCTAGGGGACAAACACACAAGTAGGTCATTGTCTCATGTCCCCTGATAGAAAACCTTTTAAGCCATTGAAGAACAAGAAGAGAGCCTAGCCATTGCTACACTCCTTCTATCTTCCTCTTTAAGCTAGCCGTACTTTTGAATTTCAAGAGAAAGAGGATGTCCCATGCCTAGGTTATCTACACCTAGGGTTGTTTTCCTTTTAGGGTTTGATGAAAGATCCTTTCCTTTGCAACACTCTCCCTCTTTAGACTCTCTTGTTTTGATTTTACTTGTCTTAGAGCTAGCCATTTGTCGGGAAGGAGGAGAGAGCACGAGGCCTTGCTTAAGCAACACCGGAGTGAGCCTCTGTCCCCTAGGGTTCTGTCTTCAAGGCCCTGCCATTGCAACACCTTGAAACCTTTCTCTCTTGTCCTTTAAATATCATCCTCTTCAGGTTGTGCATCCTTCTCCTTTTGACTCCATAACCCTCGGCACTGGTCTTTGGCCTCCAACGTTGAAGTGAAAGTGTTGAAAAAAACTATCTAAACTCAAAGTCTTGAAACCCTAACTAACTAACCCTAACCCTAACTAAGGTTGACATCATAGTTGGTTATTTTTGACGCATCAAGCTTTTGCCTTTTATAAGAAATTGAATGATGATCTAAAGCATTTATTGATTAAAGTGTTGATTGGATACATTGTTGGCTTTGTCATCTTGATAGTTATTGATGAATTAAGGATCTTTCCATAGATAATTGACAAAACGTTGATCTCATTGATATCTATTGCTTTACATTGCTTAAATTATATCAGATAGTCATATGAAGTACTAACCCTGTGGATATAGCCTGCATATATTGTTTTATTGTTGCTTTGTTCTGGGCAGGTGTTCCCATTTGGGACTATACTTCATTATTGGCTGATTAGCTGGACCTTTTGATCTTGGTGGTAACCTGTGAGGGGGAAACTTTAACTCTGACTTTATATCTTAGCCTCTTCAAAACCCTAGGTTGTCAAGGATGTCTCCCCTGGGCTAACCTCCCTAAATAGAAAGAACCTCCCCATTGTGGTGACATTGGGTGGGGAAGGTTCCTGTTTCGCTAGTTTGACCCTTATCCTTTAGCCATTGACCTAAACTACTAACTGTGCGATAACGTTTTGGCACCATTGCCAAGGAACACTGAGTCAATCTTCCTCAATGACAAACCTTTTTTGGTAAGACTTGCATCATAGACCTTTTCTTACAAGCTTACCTCGCGACTCCACTAGTATGTTTTCCCTTATCTTTTGATAGTTTCAAGAAAATTATCTGGTGACTCCACTAATGACGAAGCCAACTATGAATTCACAATGGGATCCAGGGAACTACAAACCTTTGGACATGAGTAAAATCCCGGGATATCCCAGAAAAATGCCTCTCTTTTATAAGAATCAACTCCCTAGATTCTTTGGCCTCAATGGAGAAAGTCCCGATTATCACATGAGCAAATTTTGGGAGTTCTTTCAATACTACCCTGTCAGTGACGAGGCTAAAGACTTGGTGATGAAACTCTTCTCTACCTCTCTGCATGAAGGGGCTAAAAATGGTATGATAATCTTCCGGTTTCCAACATCACATCCATGGACCATTTTGAAGAGGTATTCCTTGCAAAGTGGGCTTTGAAATTGGAAGATGTACAATCATTACTAAAAGACCTTGAAGGAATAAAACAAGCAGGTTATGAGATTGTCAAAGTTTTTGGGGCTAGGTTCCATAATTTGTTTTACCAGATTCCTGAAAGCCATCGCGCTAAAGGCAAGTACCTCATTTATCTCTATACTAATGGACTTCAGGGGCATTTGAGCTTCCTCCTAAATAAAAGGAATCCAAAAACACTTGCAGAAGCTTACAACATGGCCATTCAGATCGAAAAGAATCTCCTCTTATCCGGAATCAATGGTACCACCATGGACACTCTCAGCTTGATAAAACTAGTTTCCCTTGAAACCTTTGTTGAAGATCCACAAAAAAGAAGGGAACAATTTTTTAACCAACAAAGTGAGGACGTGATAAAGGAACAAGAGCCTAACCAAGGTGATGAAGTATCCACCCATGGTCCTCTCTCTGATGAGGTAATCCAAGAACCTGTTTCTCCTGCACAACAAAGTAAAGATGAGGTTAGTTTCTTTCCACTTCAGAATTCCGATGATACCATATTCCTTGATTCAAAATATGAAGGAGAAAAGAAAGCTTTGAACAAAGTTGATGGCCCTTGCTGTGCAATCAAAGACAAAGAAGTAGTCCATGAGGATGAAACAATAACACATGATGAAAACACCAAAGTCCTCCAAGCCCCTGCACAAGAAGAAACAATAAGTTACCCTCCTCACCTAGTTTTTGATGATGCTTTACTTTATGATGAAGGAAATGAGGAGGAGGAGAATAAAATTTTGAATGCTTCAAACCCTGCTTGTTATGACACAGATAGTGACATTGTTGATAACATTTATGAGTTCATACATGTTGGGAGACGTAGGTGGGATATAGTTGGTTATGACTTGGATCCCATCTATGACATTGAGAGTCATTTTTAGATGTTTCCCTTACAAATATCACAACAAGTTACTTTTGACCAGTGGCAACAAGGAGATAATATTTTTACTGACTCTCCATAAACACCTAAGGTTGACCAAGTACAGTATTGTCCTGATGATTTTCGGTCTTACCTTGAGGCCTTTGATGAGTACTCCTCTGAGCACTTAGGTTTACCCTATGAAGATGACTATCAACCGCCACTGTGCTTAGATTTTGATAGGAGTAAAAACATTGTTCATCTAAAGAAGGATTCTCGTGACTTTTCATCCCAACCACCTGTTGTTACTTCATCGTACTTTTCTATTAAAGGTGTAGTTGGGAAGTACCTTTTTTATGTTGAGTTTCCTCTTAGGCAAACCCTAGATTCCAAGGGTTGGTTTGGTACTGCAAATTTGAATTAGTTATCCCAGTTTTTAACTTTCCCTTGATAGTTTTCCAGTCATTTTCTAGATCTTTGTCGATCCCTTCCTTGACTTCAGAGCATGAGAATGTCCTAGGTAGCTAGTTTGCAGGCCCTTTGAGTCAGTTTTCTGAACCTTGCATTTTTCATGACCCTTTCTTGAAGTGGATTGAGTACTTTTCTCAGAGATGGACTTGGCATAATTTTATCCCTCCCACCCGCCTCCATGGGTTAGACTTTGAGATTCTCGATGATCTAATACATGTTCTAACCAATGTCCTTTTTGTGCTTGATTTGTCACTGTTCTAGTTTATGATGAAGCACAAAGGCAGGTATTGTGGGACATTTCTGGATTGGCTTCATTGGTTATTTGACTACACCAAACATCCAACCAGAGGAAAGTGCAGGTAAGTAGTTTTCTTTTCATCGTTGATTTTTTTTTCAGTATATACATGTGTATATATATATATTGCAGGGTGGAAATACCACCCCACCTTTGTTGCTGATGCCCTTTTTTTGAGTGTGAGCAGGTCTGCAGGTTTTTCCAGATATGTTGAGGTTCTCATGCGTTCTATGGTGAGCACGTGTCCCCGAGTTGGAGCTAGATGTTATCCCCAATTTCTAGGGATAACTAGAAGATCATGTCTCGAGGCCCACATGTCCTAGACATGGAGTACCAAGAGTAGGATTGACCTGAGCATGGCCTTGGAGGGCCCATCTTTCTTCTCTTTCATCAGACTTGTATTGTCAGCAGAAGCAACATCCATCACCATCGGTCTGGTCCTGTATCGGAGAACGCTCTTGCTTCATGAGGTAATTGGTCCAGGCATCATGGTATGTGTCATTTTTTTATCATTATAACCTTTAGATGTATGCATGTTATTCCTTTTATTTCTGACAATTGCTTGGATCTTACATTGACCCACTTGACCATGGTTTGGGGGATTGATAGAATGCCTTAGTAAGCCTGTATCCATAGGTTTTGGTTTTCCATTGGGGGGGATTGTGAAGAGCCATCGTCTGCTCCCGTCATGTTATCACTTTTCATCTTATCTCCCACTCATTTTCCCCATTCCCCTAGTTTAGACATTAGGATGATCTGTCTGTGGGGTTGCACCATTATCTCATGGGAAGAAGGGGCTAAAGGCCCAGAAGGTAAAAGAAACTGGTAAAAGATGAAAGCCAATAAGAATAAAACCTAGAGATGCTTCGCCCAGGGATCCCCGAGAAGGCAATAAAAGGCCTCTCAGCAAGAAAGAAGAGGGACCCAAGAAAAATAAACAAACAAGACCTAATTATGAGGATAGGGGGTCTCATCACGAGCCAACCTATTAGGTTCATGGGTACTTAGTAGTATGACATTTCCATCATCTGGTCACCACGCCAGGGAAGTGAACTTTGGTTGCATGGCCAAGGGAAAGGGGGTCTCATCACAAGCCAACCTTATCATTTCTGTGAAGGTACTTGTGGGTAACACTGTCAGCTCTGGTCACCATGCCAAGGAAGTGTCCTCTGATTAGTCCTTGGCTAAAAGGAATGAAAAGAACAAAATAAGATAAGAATAAAAGGAAAAAGGGCTTGGAAAAACTTGCATCCATGACAGGTACAACTCGCCTTCTACAAAGGCACCCACAGGTAAGACCATGTAGCCCTAACTCTCACTCTACCCTAATCCTAGACATCCCTTG